>VZUI01056447.1:0-17877 GCA_013401135.1 Cettia cetti | reverse complement strand
CCCAAAAAAAAAAAAAAAAAGTGAAATAAAAAACGTTGAGGTACAATATTACAGGTGATGTCCAGATCTTAGCAGGTCTTTGGGAGTTAATTTCTGATCATTGTACTTTCAATATGCAGTAATATTTTGTAATAATACTTTATTTTTGCAACCCAGGTGCTTTAAAAAGAGTGGAAATAAGATTGGTGGGATAGTGTTTTATATCAACTGACTTAACTTGTGATGTGGGACCATGTATGAGCAGGAACTTGTACAGGACTCAGTGATCCTTGTGGGTTCCTTACAACTCAAAATGGTCTGTGAATCTGTGAAAAAAATCTCTTAGCATATCCAGAACTAAACATAGTTTAGTTTTCTCATATCAGCAAAAGCTCAGAGTTTTTTCTAAAGTAGTCAGTTATTTTAGCAAAGTGTTCTTTCAGTTGTGCTAACAGTTTTATTTCCACTTATTTTGGATTCTTTCGTTTTCTTCTTTTTTTTTTTTTTTTTTTAAGTTAAAACAGAAAGTTGCTTAGGGAAGAAAGTGAAAACACCTGCGAAACTTCCTGATTTTGGTAAGAATGTTTAATGCCTCTCCCCACACCTCCCTGAAAAAAAAAAAAAAAAGTGGAAGAAATAAAAAATGTTGAGGTACAAGATTACAAGTGATGTCTAGATCTTGGCAGGTCATTGGGAATGCATTTCTGATCATTGTACTTTCAATATGCAGTAATATTTTTTAATAAGACTTAATTTTTGCAACCCAGGTGCTTTAAAAAGAGTGGAAATAAGATTGAGGGGATAATGTTTTATAATAACTGACTTAATTTGTGATGCCGGGCCATGTATGAGCAGGGATTCACTAGTATCTGAATTTCTTACAGTGCCACTTGAGTCAGAGAAGTTTTATGGAGCAGAGAAGTTTAATGGCCAGACATTGGAAGACCAGCTTAATACATGTAAAGATTCAGAACCTGCACTTGGTGAGGTTTGCTTTTGTGATATTTACCATTAAAGAGTATGGATTAGTTTTTAAAATGTAAAATTAGGTAATGTGTAACAAAATCTTCTTATGGTTACACTGAGTATCCAATAGTATGGTATGGAAGTGACAGATCATAGTGACAAAATCATTGGATTTGGCCTGGAACATGTTTGATTAGGTATCTCATATTGACAGTATTCTCTAGAAAAAAATCTAAAGTGATAAGACAGAAATGAACTTTAACTTAAAAGATCAGTGTGCCTCTTTGCAATTTAACTACCCATCCAGTGGACGGGAGATAGGGTTGACAGAAAAAATAACTAGGGACATATATTAAAATACATTCCCTTCTAATTAGTTAGAAAATAATAGTTGCTTTTTTTTTTTGTTGAGTTCTGTGTGGTTAAAATAAGACATCCTAAAAAAATCAGTTTTATACCTTTGGTGTTTAAAAAGTCTAGACACCCAAAAGATAAAATATCTAATGGTTCTAAAAGTCTTCATTGATGTATTTGACATGCAGCAGTAATCTTTTCCTGATACATCAGCGCTTTAAGATCACTTATTTTGCAACCAGCCCTGGTGATTTGTTCCAGCAAACATAAAATTTCCTAAGTTGTTTGTTTGTTTTTTTAATACAGGACTTAATTACATAATAGAATACCGAACAAAAGACAATGTTCCTTTTCTCTATGAGTGTCAACTATGCTACTGTAAAACAGGATTGAGTAGCATGTTCATGCATGTTTGTGGTTCCAAGCATAGACTGGCATACTTGGTAAGTTCTTTTGTTTGTTTTTTTGTTTGAATGTAATGATTGAAGGAGACAATTTGTTATTCGTATTTTGTTCTTTAAAAAATCAAAAATAAGATTTTACATAAACTTTTGTGAAAATCTTTTGTACAACTGTGATGAATACACTTAAATTTCTTCTCATCAGTAATGTGTATGTCTGTCCATTGCTTGATTTTGAGTTTAGTTTATTCTGTTTTGGTCAACCAGTAATGAAATCTATAGCTAAAATGGACTAGAAATAGATGTTTGACTGATCTTTCTATTATGTAAAAGAACAGGATCAATGAAGAAAGTATTGCATCTTTCAGATGCTTTAAAAGGAACATATTTATAAATTAACATGATACATATTAGATAATATGATACATTATTAGATTATTAGATACTGTGACTTGGAATCAAGAGGGAGAAAATGCACCTCCTGTTTTGAGGCTGGACAAGACACGTCTGTTCTGTTGCTTGTTTTATGACAAGGCTTTTGTGGATCATGTCAGCTCACAAACATTCAAACACATTATGATTTTCAATCTGTTTAGAGAAATGAGGCTCTCCAGTCTTTGAATGTTTACTTCAGTATATTGGCTAAGGATTGGCTTTTAACAAAACCGAGAAAGCTATATTCTGAAGAGTATTTTGATACTTCCCATAAAAGTCTCTCAAAATTGGTATTCTATTCAACATATTTTAAAGTCACAGACAGCTGACTTCATGTAGTATTTTGGGGTAGCTTTAGGCCTAATGTTGGGTGTGCTGCTATGAATCTGCAGTGGTGTCTTTCATAAACACCATGCTGTTTCTGGTCACTAATTCAGATGTACTGCTGCTAAGTTTTGTTGTTCTCAGCTATTGCATTTCCTGCTTACTTGGACCGGTTTCCTGCAATTCTGAATCTTACACTTGTTAACTTCATCTCTGCTAAATGCTTAAATACTATAAAAATATAATAATTCATGAAGGATAATTTTAAGTTGTGCGCCTAAGCTGGATTAACCCTAGGTAGCAGAAAAGGTGGGAGACTAAATGACTGAAACTTCCTCTGCTGAAAAAAGAGCCTGGGGGTCCTGGTGGATAACAAGCTCAAGATAAGTAGTGTAGTGTACCTTGGTGTCAGTGAAGGCTAGCAGCAAGCTGAGCTCTACTAACAAGGGTACAGCCAGTAGATCAAAGGAAGTGATTATTCCCCTGTTCTTGGTCCTTGCTAGGCCATATCCAGGGAATTGTGTTCAGTTTTGTGCTACTGCAGAAAGGAAGCTCTTTATGAAATTGAGCTAGTCCAGTGGAGAGCTGCCAAGATAGTCAGGGGGCTGAAGCACACTTGTACTATGAAGAGAAGTTAAGATAATTGGGTTTCTTCTGGCTGGAGAAGAAAAAGTGTCAGAGAGATCTTACAGTAACCCTCCAGTGCCTCGGAGGAGGTTATTAAGAAAGCAGAACCAGACCCTTTTTGGAGCTTCTTGGCAGGAATATAAATTCAAGCAGGGGATTTTCCTACTTGACATAAAGTTTTTGCTGTGATGGCAGTCAAGCATTGGAGCAGGCTGTCCAGAGACGGAGGGAAAGCTCTCTCTCCAGGGGTTTTTAGACCCAAGTAGGCAAAGCCTGGTGCAACCAGTTCAGCATTCAGTGTCAACCGTTTTGAGTTGAAGAATTTGCTTCAGTTCCCTAAATTATTCTGTGCATAACCATTTTAATAAGTTCTGTTTTGTATACGTAGAAGTTGATTTATCTCCCATGAGTATTAACCGTGCTAGACCTGGAAGGAGTTGTGTGAATTAAGGACTTGCATTTATTTTCTAGAGACAACATTATCCAGAGATAGCACAATCTGATGAAGTTAAGGGTAAAGGCTCTGAACTGAACAAGAAAGTTAGGCAAGTTGGATTAACAATTGAGAAGAAAGAAGGAAGAAAACAAATACAGGTACATTTCTCTTAAGAATTCCAGAAGCTTTATATTTAATGAAGAAACAGAGAATGTAATTTCCATTACGGAGGGCAGATTTGCTTCGGAAGGTAGGAAAATGTTGCTTTTTTAAACTTTATTACAGGTGCTTTTTGTCATTTTATTCCTCCAGGCTTATTCTGAACAAAATTTCCCTGAGTTAAGTCGTGCAAAAATATGTATGCTAATATGTAATCAAGTCTTCAGCTCTGTTGTGTGTAAAATAAGTTGTTTCTTTGTTGCTAGGAAACTGCCTTTGTAACTTTTCTGAATAGTTTCTGCTTTGTAAGCAGCCTCATGGCAATTCTCAGGGAAGACAGGTAAAATTTCTGATGGTACAGATGAAAGTATGGGAATTTTCAGGTTTATGTGAGATTATCAGCAGTTCCATGGGATCACAGAAATGCTATAAGCTTAAATTATTAGGAAGCTAGAAATATATTCTTGTGGAGATATTGCTCTCTGTTGATACTTACACTGTATTATTTATAAAACTTTTAAGTGGACAGGATATTGATGAAGTTTCTTTTTGAGGTGAACCTTACCAGCAGCTGGTTCATGACAAACTTATTAAGCTGCTTACTGTTGTTCGTGATACACATTAAATTTGTTTTCTCCATCAACTTCAATTTCTGTCAGCATCCTGCTTGTTAAGAAGTGTTTCTTGACAAGATCCCTTGCTAATGCTACTTAATGGGAATAGATGTCTCCTTCCAAAGTGGAGTTTCCTAGGTTCCTATGTTAAAGCTGGCAGTATCCTGCTCATCTGAAAAAAGCCCTGTGTTTCTGTGTGATACTGTCACACTTAGGCTTAAGGATTAGAGCTTGTTCTGATCCTACCCTTTTCTGCTAAAAAGCAAGTATGGGAATATTGTAAGATCAAGTCAAGAATGAATGCTGTAGTAGGGAGAAAATTCAGATTATCAAATCCATTCTGTCTGCATGTCCTTCGTTTTTAACCTCTGCTTAAAACAGAAAAGCAGCTGACTGTTAGCAGCAACTTTTTCATTTGACCTACTTAAATTTCTTCTTGACTTGAGACTGTTTCTTTTACTTGAGATTTATGTTCATGGATATGGAAAGGTTTACTTCCATCTATATGTTGTAGACCTTTTTGTTTTTCTAGGTAGATATTACATCTGTAGCAATCCATTCTTGATTTAAAGAACTTTTGAACTAAGTATGTGTAATGTGTTTTAATTTTATTGCTATATCTTCTGAAACCAGCTTTCTAGTTTTCTTTTTTTTCCCTAAGCTCTAGAAGAAATTTCTTTATGGCAAATAAATGTCCAGATTTATTGACTTTTTGAATATCCACTGAGGCATTTACACACACGTGTTTTGCACTATTAGTCATACATTCCTAAAAAAAATTAAAACTAATGCTGATGAAATATCTATGTAATAATTTTATCCACAAAATAACTAACATAAGGGTTTTATTTTTAGGTTGTTACAGGTGTTCCAACAGTGAGAAGAAAATGGCCAGAATGTAAGTGTGCTCATTGGGGTGCAAATTGTTCATTTCTAATTTGGTCCTCCTTTGATCTAAATCAGACCAGGGAGGTCTCTGCAGTGCCAGATACTCACCAAACTGGACAAAAGTTTGGAGCTCTATGCTAGTAGTTAATTTGCAGTACAGAAAACCACAGAGAATTCTTGAAGCACAGCTATAGCTCTTATCTCTGGAAGAAAATTTTCTATTTTACTAGCTATTGATACTCACAAAATTGTAGGAATGTGGTATGTGTGAGATTTCCCCACTTAGCTGAATGTTTTAAAACTCAGTGTAGTACAATGTTGTCCAGGTGTACACACAGCATGACTGAATACCACTTGAGGAAATGGCTAAACTTTGCTATGATTCTCATTGCCTGAAAAATAAAGATTTGAATTAAAACTAATGTACTTAATTTTAATGTATAGTACTGTGTAAATGGTACCTTAAAATAGCTCAATAGAAGTAATGAGATCATCTAAATTAGCAGTGTTTTACTCCAAAGAGGAAAAATTGCCATTTTGAATCTAAGAAAGTGGTCTGAAATAAGTTGAGTCCTTTTCAGATTTCTTGACTAACCTGTTGGTTAATGTGTCTTATTTTGCATGTGTCTTATATGCTGTCACATAATAATGCTTATAAAATTATTCTTGGTGTTTTTAAGTACTATTGCACAGAAGCAGAGCTAGATGACATTGAAGTAGAACCACCCTTTAATAAGATAATGTCCACTGCTACGTTTCAAGCATGTTTGTTTAGTTCACAGTGCAGAGGACAGCCCTTCAAAAGTGAAAGTTCAGCATGTGGATGTGCCCTTTAGTGAACAAACAGATTCAGAACAAATAGATAACAAAGATGGGAAACTGACAGACCCTACCCAAGGTAAAAGGAAAAAGAATTTCTTTTATTGTTTGGGGTTTTTGAATAAACTTTTGCCAGTGCACGAGTATGTGCCTGTTCTTGGCTTCCACGGCTAAAGGTGAATTTACACATTTGTGTGGATAGCCTTGGGGTCTGTGGCAAAGGAAGGAATGGGGAATTTACACATTTGTGTGGATAGCCTTGGGGTCTGTGGCAAAGGAAGGAATAATCCCAGTGTTTGTGAAGAAAACATTCTACTTCTACTGATCTTTTTAGGTTCACTTTTTATTTTACTTCTTCATAAGATGCCTTACTTCCACCTTTAGGTTTTATTGATGTTGCTTTAGGAGTATTCTTCGTTTAGAATATTTGTTAAATTAAAACACTGGAAAAACATTACTTAATATAGTTTTTTATTGTTTTAGATAAAAATAATGTTCTGGAGAAGAGTGAAGAAAGGCAGAAAGAACAGGCAAAACCAGATGAAAATGTTGAACCTAATAATGCTGTTGAAAGCAGCGAAGGCAACAACTCAGAAAGGTAAAAGAAAAAAAATCACCACCTTCAAACCCTTTTAAGTTAACTTAAAGGAAAATGTTGTACATGACAATTGTCTGCATTAGATTTTTCACAGTAAATCCATGTCTTCTGAAATTGTGCTCAGCTGTAAACTTTTGTCATCAACAGAAAACCTGGTGTGTGTAAAGTGACCTCAGACTTTGCTCTGGATGCAGCTGGCTTTTGTATTTAACTATTATCCTTAAGGTATAGTTGTCATGTGCTGCTCAAAATGTTCAAAAAGAACACTTCCTCATGGTTTAAAACTGCCTCTGTTACAGGTTCATGTCAGATAGTTAGGGTGGCATGTGAACTGATTTTGGAAGGGAAAGACAATCTGTAATACTTGAAAACAGTTGGGGTCTCTTCTTCACAAATGATTTTGTGGATAAACAGTAAGTGTTTCCAAGGAGCAGCTGTGTTCTAAAATGGTGAAACTGTGCTTGCTGCTTGTGAACATCTTATTAGTGACAGAGGTGTGAGCTGAGTGACAGTCAGCCTTAGTGTGAGGAGGAAATCTCCAGCATTGGTCATGTTTGTGCAGCACCAGGAGCCACAGGAGGGCATTTGGTAAGGGATGTAAGGTAAGGGATATATAAGGGATATATATCAACCAAACACAGGACTTTTGCTCCAATGATTTAGTTACTTGGTTTTTTTCTTAATGGCGTTTCCTTGGAATGTGTTCTAACTTTAAACCAGTAATATCTCTCCCAGACATGGAGGGCTAACACCTTTTGCTTGTTTATTGTTAAAGGAGAAATTTTCATGCTCCTGAAGTACATTTTTTCAGACTTGCCTTTCTGTGGAGCAGCCATTATGGAAAATGATCAGTTGAAATTAGATTTAAGTCCAGGTTTATGAATCTTTGTGTTTACTTACTGGCTTTCAAACAGCTAGCAATTCTGAATCAGAACTAGTTTGTGAAAACATGAAGAACAGGAAACAAGTAAAAGCTCAGCTATCCACATCTGGAGGTGCTGAGGTCTGTTTCTGCCTGGTACTGATCTTCATTGTGCAGTCTTGTACTTCTAAATTTTAAGAACAGCTTCCTTTGGAACATCACTTAATGTTTTTCTTTTAATCTGGTTCAGATGGATTCTGGATGACCTGAAGCCAGGTGTTTCAGTGAGAGACTGACTTGGAAGTTAATTACTAAATTAGGACTTCAGCTTGTTCCTTTATTATTTGTTTATTTTCGTGGGACTACTGAGAAGATATGAACTCGATATATAGTGTCTTAAAAGAATTAAGATCAGGTCCTCACTGACAGCTTGTTTCCACTTAAAGATTCTGCAACATCTGTCTGAAAATTTCTATGACTCCTCATTTCTTTGTAATTAAGTTTCTGAACAAACAGTCATCTGAAGATGTAAAATATTTTGTCATCTGCTTTTACTAAACTTTTGATTCCTAAGAAACGTTTCAAGGTGGAAGAGGGCTTAGGACTGGCAGTCCTATGGTTTTGGTTAATTTAAGAAACACCCACCCACTCTCAGGCCTGGTTCCTGGGCTTGCAAAGGGATGGAATGCATCTGTAGTAGTTGTAATGGCAGAACAGCACAAATAGAGCACAGGAATGTTAGCCAAAGGAATCCTTTTATGCCCACTAATTGTGTGACTGCATTGTTAAACACTAATTTTCAATAGCTGAATTTTTTAAAGGCAAGTTTGTGAAGGGCTATAAAAATCCAGCTGTAATTAGGAGCTTTGTCTCACTGCAATGTGTACAAAAATCTTACAGCTATTACCACTGATGTCAAGCTTTTTTTATTTACCTCTGGGTTTTAGAGCTTATGTGCTCAATAATCACACTAGATAAACCCGAACTGCATAAATAATTTTGATGATGATTTGGGACGACTGGGATTTCTCTGAGGGAATAATAAGTGACCTTTCTTTCAGAGTGTGTCAGAACCACTGCAGTAGTAGTGTGTCAGGAATTATAAGTTATTATTGGCCAGCTACACATTTTTGCTGGATCAGCCAACTGAATGTTTTATTTATTCTATTTTAAGGTGTGAGACCAATAAACAATCAGAGGAAGAAAACAAGGAAGATGAGGTGAATATTTTTCTGTTAATGGGTTAGTCCAGTTTCCAAATAGTGGGGGAAATAATTAATATATAATTGGCAATGGTGTTTACTTACTCAAATTAATATTAGTCACAATAAATTAGCTACAAAGTTACTAAGGCAAGACTATTAACAACAAGTTTTTTTCCTACTTTGTTATGAAAACCTATGTACACATTTTATAACAGCACAAACAGTTTGAATTTTAGAATAACCATGATTATTATTGTTTATTTGTATTTACTCCATATAGTAGATCTCAGGACCTCTTTCTTTTTTGTTAAACAGCAAGAATTTACAGCAAATCCTGAAGAATTCACTAATCAAAAAGAACTGTTGGATTATTTGGTGAGTGTTACATCTTACCTTGCAAGATAATTTTTTTTTGAAAAAAAAATTTAAAAACTAAAAAAAAGAAATCACCAGTTTGCTAAGTCTAAAATGTAGCAAGTAATGAAAGGCAGAATGTGGCAGTCAGGTAATCTAACAGATTACCATTTTGCCAGAAGGCAGGATTCAGAATAAAATTAATGTCACTGAATTTATAATGTGTCTATTAATTTTCAAGTTTCTAGACATTGTTTTTGCCAAGGTATTGGCTTACTATCAGAGGAATTACTTGCATTGAAAATTGTATTTTTTTCAACTATATCTTAGCTTCACTCCTTAAGTACATGTTTAGGTAATATGACCTTTTAAAACTTTTTTTTTTTCTCCTTTGTTTCTATAACTGGTCTGTAATTTTCAAATGAGGAATTTGGAAAGATGCAATTCAGTAATGAAAAGAAGCAGAATGAAGACAAATATCAGAGATGTGTAGAAAGGAAAGATGGGATTTTTAAGAAATAAAATATAAATTGTGTATTTAAAATGAGTCTTCCCCCCCCCCAGCCCAGAGTGCCATTAACTGCAAAGTCTGCCTCTCTAAAGTAAGTGTCAGAACACCAGAATTCTGTTCAGGTGTTGAGAATGTGTATTATCTACACATGCACAGCAGTGATACAATCAGTAGGAGTGGAAAACTGTCAGTTTCCAGTTGTTAGAGGTATCAACAACAGTTGTGGTCTTACACACAGAAATGGTGATTTTCATAAAAGCACTGACAGACTCTATGGAAGTCTTTACTGATGCTTTCTTGACTGATCTACTGCATGGTAATTTAGGCACTATTGACTATCATAGAATGGGTTTTCCTCCTTTTTTATAGGGAATTATTAGGTTTAGAGATTACACCTTATTAATAAAACTTGAATTTGTTTTGAGGCATCTTCTTGCTTAGTGTGATTGTCCTCTGAGAAGAAAAGAGGGAATGTGATTGGAACAATGTTCTGTTTAGGGAAGTGTGAAAATCATTTATTTTTGCATCTATAGTAATTTTTTCAAAAGCTGCATTGTGTTTCTATTGTTGTTGGATTCAAAGGTTTCTTATGTGGTGAAAAGTAATTTTACAGGTATCTTTTTTGCACTTACTTCTGTAAAGCTGTCCAATAATTATCCATACTATATTTCTTTTATAATCTCATAGCAAAGATGTCCTTGCCACAATTTATTCTTCTTTTCCCAGCTAGCTTTTGACAAGATCTTCATTAAATATAACTTTTGCAAACCAGGAGACAGAAATACTATTAGTGTTAAAAATATACTACAATCCCTGTTATGCTGTCTCATGTGAACTTAATGCTAAGATTTTATTTCTTGTTTTCCATTGTCTCCTCTGTTTAAAGGTGTTTCTAATCCAGAAGACCTTGAGCTGTTAGGACACACCTGGAGTTCTGTTACTTTGTCCCCAACAAAGTGTTTTTAGCAGAATTTTCGTGATGTAGAAAGAGTAGCCCTCTCTGTGTGCACAGTTGGTGCTAAAACTTGCTTCCCTAGTAGAGATTCACAGCTTCAAGACTGCTTTTTCTCAGACTTTTAGGGGAAAAGAAGGTTAATGCAAGGCAATGCAGCATGTACTTTTAAATTCAGTAGCATTATGGCTTTTTGCTACATTGTAGAGAGATGGGTTCTGACTATGTTGCCTCAGGGAAGGTGTACACATTCATTTGTATGCGGGCATCTTGGCAAGAGATCAAAATACTTAAGGAAAAGCCTTATCTTCAGTATATTCCCAGGCACATTTTTGTGTTAGTCCTTTTCAAATGATTTTGTTGGGTAGCTGTATCTTCCTTCTCTTAGGATTTTCTTTCATTCTATCTTCCTCCCCCACCCATTTATGGGATTAAAAATAAAAACTGAATTTGCTTTGTAATTCCATCCAAGTCTGACAGAATGGTAGAGACACAGAGAAAATTAGGTTCCTGCAGGTTTGTTTATAAATTTGGATACTTTAGGTATCAAAATGTTTTATGGTGTGTTGTTTTGTTTCTTTTTTTTTTTTTTTCCTAGCAAAGTTTTGAAATACTGAATGAAGATGATGCTTCATTTATCCTGAAAGTTACACAGATTCTCACAAATGCACTGGTGGAATATCGTCAGCAGGCTGCATCAAATGAAGTAATGCAGATTTTGTTTTGGTTTTGTTCTACAAAACTTTTGATTCCTGAGTATGTGCATTTTTATTATTATAGATGCTGTGGAGACTGTATTGTAAGTTTTACTTGTTAAATAGAGAAAATTTGATAGTGATGACAGGGTAAAATTTCAGCTTTTCTGTTGACGAGTCTTAATTTCTGTTCAATGGTGCTTGCTTATTTTTTTGTTGTTGATAGAAACTAAAAATCATCTTGTCATTTATTTCCCATGCTTTTCCTTACATTTAATTTTTTCTGCTGCTTTTGCCCATTTTTGATTTTAACTTAAGCTTTTCTCATCTCTACTGACTTGGCTAGCACTCCTGTACCCTGTTTCTGTTCCCAGGCTTCACTTCATTCACCATGTCATTGTGCATCAGAGACATGAATTTTTTTTCTTATACAACTTCTGGTCCTACTCTTGGGACTGTTCTTTCTGAAGTTTCATTCTTTTCCCATTATTATAAACCCAGTTTCTCCCCTTTCTGCTATTACTTGTGTCTGATTTATCTTTGCATAGGCCATACATATGGAGGTGTTTTGAGTACTTCTCTGCTGACATGTTACAAAACAATCAAGTTCTAACTGAAATGACTTCTAACCTACAAGTTGTAGAAGACCAAAATGTTTTCCTACATTAGGCCTTGTTAGTATTCTAAACTGTGATGTTTCAACTGGTAATTTTTGAACTAAATCTTCTATTTTGAATGTAAAATGCTTTTTTTTTGATCTGACAAGTTGAGAATTAGACTCAATGAGTATCACTTCATTTCCTAATACAGAGCTTTTTCAGACATAGAGAGAGATGATGGGCAGTGTATACACAGAAGTTACTAGCCCTATGATTTGCAAAGAAATACTTGATTTTTCAGATTTGGTAGCAGAAATACTGGTCTTTTATTTGGTTTGTGATCATTAAAAATGTAGTAGTTTGTTGTTCCAAGAGATTGTTCTGATGAGATTTTAAAATTTTGGGTTTTTTTTTAAAAACTCATAGGACCACTTAGATGCTGGATATAATGGAGAAACAGCACTAGAATATTCCACAGAACAGCCTGGCCCGACTTCAGCAGATATTACTGACTCTGACCCTGGTAATGTTGGCTTTGCAGTCTTTAATGTGTTTGAATTTTAACACTGAACCTTGCATAAATGATAGTAAGCCTTTCTTCCTGCTTTTCTAAAAGCAGTGCTTAAGAGCAGAATAAAGCCAGAGTCAAGTAGCATAAAGGAATAGTTTGGGTTTTTTTTTTCCTTATGCTCTACTAATATTAGAAAGAGAAGACTATTAAAACACATTGATCCTACTTATCTGTAGGATTTGGGGAGAAATTGAGTTAGTACCAACTCTGACTTTCCTGTGTACAAAGGCAACTGTTTCTAGGGAGACTTTCAAAGTCTCTTTGGCTCTCTTTTTCCCCCCAATATTTTTTTCCCTTCTTGATGGAGGAGATATTTCCTTCACATTTAGTCAAATCAAGATGTTAGTAGAAGGTTATATGGTAGAGGATGGATAATTCTCTTTAATACCTGAATACTCCAGCTACTTGGCCCTAGTACTTCTGATTAAATTTTTCAAAGAATCCTGGATTTCTTGGAAGTCATTTTCTTCTGATAGAAACAAATGGCTGTTTTTCTTAAACCTAGGAAGTACAATCCTATGCTTGAAAAGGCAAGATACCCAGAATACTAGTGAAGCTATTTTGTGTGTGTGGGGGTTTTTTTTCTGTTGATTTTTCTAGTTTTTCTAGAAAGTTTAGCTTTTTTAAACCTCATTTTTACGATGGTAATAGCAAAAATTGCTGTGACTTTGAATATATGAGATTTGAGACTTTTATTCCGTTTTTCTAAGTGTAATGGAAATAGCTTTCACCTACGTCCCCACCCTTGTTTCTCCAGGATTTTCTGTAACTGGAAAGCATTCCTGACTCTTGGTGGTTTGAAAATGTAGCAAAATCAGATGTGAACTGTACCAGCAATGCTTCTGTGCCAGACTGGAAATGCTTGTTTTGAAAAGTCCTATTTAGAGAAATAAGTAATGAAGGCTCTTCAGAATCCTCTCTTACTGAAAAACAGTATTTCCCTTCTTTAGACTACTCAAGCAGCCAGTCAGCTAAGCAGTTCTTACCAGTCAATGAAGATGAACCCCAGAACTTTTCAACTGGCTCTTTGGAAACAGCATATGAGAACAACATCACGACAGAATTTTTGAACAGTGTAAGAAACATGAATGCTGAAGAAGTTACTGCCACCCTACACAAAATAGCAGCATCAAATCCAGCTTTCAGAGGTAATTTTCATATACATGTATACACACACACACATACATAAAAATATACATAATATCATTAATTACCTCTGTGAAATATTATGGAGTTACATGGGTCGAAGAACTTTAGGAGGGTTGAAGAGAATTCTTTTTTCCCCACCCTTTAACTTTTGCAGGATCCAGTTTAGGAATGGTAATTCAGAATAGCTGCTTTCCCATAAATGTATTAGTAATTGCTGATTCTTTTTTTTTAATTCTTCTCTCATTTTTGCATAGTAACATTTACATGGCGAGAGACAGTAAACTGAACCCAAATATATTGTTATTAGAAAATCAGAATCTTCTCTGTGCTGTAAGAGGAGAAATGCTAGTTTCGTGAATACGAACAGTGAAGATTTTTTTATTTACTAGTTCCTGAAAGAGGTGTATTTGCACAGTAACATAGAAATAATAATGAATCAGAGACAAGTAGTTTTTCTTTTGCTTACAACTTTCTAGTAAGTGTCAGCTATTAAACCTTCCCACATCTTCAGTCAGCTACTGCTCTCTCTTCAGAAGTTTCCTGTGTACATTTCTAAGGTACTCAGAGTGTGTTTAGAATCATAAAGGTTAAAAAAAAAACAGCGAAGATGAGTACATTGTAGGAAAGCTTACAGTTTCCAAGTACATACTGATTGTTCTCAGTTAAGTTATTTTTCTTTTAATAAGGAAAGATCCAAAACTCATCTCAGCATCTGAATATTTCGGTATAACTTGTGTTTTTAAGTGAACTTTACCATAAAATTGCTTATTTTCTGGTTTTGTTTGTTTGTCTTTAACCAAGGAATTGATATACCCAATGTTATAAGGATCCTGACTGAAAGTGGAACTCTGATGGGACCAAGCAATGGCAGCACACAGTGATGTGGTACTTAAAAGAGATAGTATACCAATGTTTACTTTCTGTAAGTTTGTTGTTTTACTTCATTTGACCTCATTGGAGTTATTTTGTTACATTTAAGTTTTGTACAGTGTTTTTTAAATTAAATTGACTTTGATATTCTTGTTATTTATTTCTCCATTTAGCTGAAAGTTCTGTATTGTGGAAAGGTTATAAAGCTCATGTTACCTTGTTAAAACAGCTTTTTAAAACAGGTAACTTGTTTTCTTCAGTATTATTAAATACTGTACATTGGCAGTCTGATGTTTTCTTATTGTTGGTTCTTTTACAAGGAATTATCAGCAGAATAAACTATTGCATTCAGCAATACAAACTCATGCTACAACAAATACTTGGAAATCATTTCCTGTGGCTGCTGGGGCTGACTAAAAAGCCTTTGTAACAAAAACCCTTTCCCATATAAGGGTTATGAACAGGTCTCCCCTTTTTTTTCTTAATAAAATTAAAAATAATAATAAAAAGTCAGCACTGTCAGTCTTGTGCTGAGATGAGAAGTGCCTGGATTACAGCTGATTTAGGGAGCACAGAAGCTTCAGGAAAGTTAGTATGTTTTGCAGATTTAGAGTATCCCAACAGATGTAACCAGGCTCTGGCTAAGTGGCACTGATGTGGTGGCAAAAGTATCTTTTGTCTTTTATCCTGCCAGTATGAATGAAATGAAAGCTGGCTTACACTGTTCTTCAGGCTCTTTTAACAGGAACTTTTTTCCAACTAAAGTAGTACTGGTTCTGACTGAATGTACATGTCTATATATTAATGACTTCTACTTTTTTAGGAGGGTGAAAAACCATTTTGAATGGTTATAAATTAGTTTGCTTGGGAAAAAAATATTTTTTTAAAGTGAAGCTATATGTTTAAAATTCACTTCCTGCTTGTGATACTGGGTAGCATTCAGTGGTTCAGTGGTAAAGCTCTTCAGCTTTGCAGCCAAAACCTGGTATAATTTAGATATGCTGGGGCCAGATGGCAAATGAACTTTTTTGTGTTAACTTACATTTTTTTTGAGATCTGGATGGAATTTGAGAATCCTCATCCTGATTGTTTCACATCTTCATACCATGGAATGCAAGATGCAGTAAAACTTAAGGTAACAAAGAAGGCAGCAACAAAATTTGAGTTTTATCATAAACAGACCCAGGAAGGAAAACAGTCCACAGACAAATTAAAACACTGTTTTAAAGAAACTCTGAGGACTTTCTGGAATGCATCTAAATCTTATCAGAGGCAGAGATGGAACCAGAGTTCTTACAGTTCATTTACTCTGTATAGGAAGTGTTAATGCCTGCTTAATGAAGGTGAACTTAATCCTGAAATTCTGAATTCTGAAAATAAAAATAGAAGTATCTTTTTCCTGATTGTTTTCAAGGTGCAGAACAATCTTCATATTAAAATAATAAAATCAGAATATTCAGCTGCTGTAAATGGCCATCTCTGAGACAACTTTTTTTTTTCCTCTTATTGTGGAATCATTACAAGTGGAAATAAAGTTACAATACAGAAGAAGTAACTTGGAATTGAGGTGGGTTTTTTGCTTGGGTGCTGGAGGAGCATGCTGAAAAAGAAAAGACCCCTAAATCTGTAGTACATTGACATAAAATGGTTGCGTGGTGTGCTGCAGAGTGCTGCTGTACCTCTCAACAGAAACCTGAACTGGGTGAGAGTTACCAACTGTATGCTTCTGGAAGTGTTTTCAAAGAACACAGTCCACCATAGTCCATTCAACTGTACAATTCTTTTTAATTTTTTTTATTTCTTACCTGGTGCAAATAATACAAAAGCATTGTGCTATTTTGTTCTTGTATCTGCCTCTGTTTTGTGATGGCTTGGTGTAATCTTATACTAATGGAAAACGGTATATTTGTTCCAAAACATGTTTTAATGTTTTACTTGTGCCAGTACAGCAAAGTAGGGAAAAAAAAGGCATTATCTTTACTAATAATATTTAAACAATGCTGTTGGCTGTATTTAATATTAGTTTCTTTTGGTTTCTTACAATAACAGCAAAGCAGGCTTATGAGGTAACTAGAGAATTAATAAAATTAAAAGGTAAGCAATAACAAGAAAAATTAAACCCAGAGAAAATTAATTTTCTGTAAAGCTTCATCTAGGCTTTACATATTTTACTGAGACAGAGAGCTTTGAGGAAATGATTTTTAACAAAAAGCTGCAGAACTCCTTCTCCTCACAGAAGGCAAAAAGGGGAAAGGAGAAGGGTGTTCACAAGTTAATTGACAAGAGATGAAAAGTTTAGAGTTGTGAATTGAGACTCTCTGTTGTAGACAGGTATGGAATCATCCTCCTTGTTGTTTGCTTCCTGGCTCTCCCAGGGTTTTGCACTCTCTAATATGGGAATTCATTACCCTTTACAGCATCAAGCTTTATCTGGGTACGCACGTCCAAAAGCATGTGGGGTGCCTCATGATTTATATGTAAAACAATAACCTCATATATGTGAAATAATGACAATGACCTCAAATGCCAATGCTGACTCTGCAATGCCTCCCCTGGAAGAATCACAGAATCAAGTAGGTTGGAAAAGGCCTCAGGTCAAGCCTAACCCATGACCCAACACCATCCTGTCTACTAAATTGTGGCACTCCTGTCTTTCCTTAAACACCTGCAGGGATGGTGACTCCATTACCTTCCTGGGCAGTCCATTCCAATGTCTAATCACCCTTTTCAGTGGAGAAATTCCTCCTGATGTCCAGCCTAAACTACCCCGGCACATCTTAAGACTGGGTCCTCTCATCCTGTCACTGATTGCCTGGGAGAAGAGGCCGACCCACACCTGGCTGCACTCACCTTCCAGGTGGTTGTAGAGAGTGATGAGGCCTCCTTTTCTGCAGGATAAATAACCCCAGCTCACCAGCTGCTCCTCGCAGGACTTGTGCTTATCTGGGTAGTGGTTACTATTAATGTGTTCTTGTCTGCTGTGGTGCTAGAGCAGCCCTTCTTCAGGGGAAGGGAGTACATCTTCACAGAACCGCAGAACAAACCAAGGTGGAAGTGACCCACAGGAATCGAGTTCAGCTCCTGGCCAGGGGCATAGCCTGCACAGGCACAGAGTCCCACCATGTGCTTGACAGCCTTGTACGAACACTCCTTGAACTCAGGCTTGGTGCTGTGGCCACTTTCCCGGGGAGCCCGTTCCAGCGCCCAGCCACCCTCGGCGTGAAAAACCTTTTCCTGACATCCAACCTAAACCTCCCCCGACACAACTTCAGGCCATTCCCTCGGGTCCTGTCGCTGGTCACCACAGAGAAGAGAGTAGTGCCTGCCCCTCCTCTTCCCCTCTTGAGGAAGATGTGCACAAGAAAAGCCCTATCCCAGACGAGGCTGAGTCTTGGCGCTGCGTTCCCCCCGGGACCGCCCCTCCTGCAGGGGGCGCCAGCGCGCGTGGCCGCGGCGGAAGCGCGCGTCCCCCTGGCGCGCGGGGCGGGCGCTGGCGGCGCCGCTCACGT
>VZUI01056446.1:0-32719 GCA_013401135.1 Cettia cetti | reverse complement strand
GGCCGCCCCGAAGGCGAGCGGCGGCGGGGGCGCCGCCACCTCCCCGCGGCCAGAACGGCACCCCGGCTCCGACCGCGGGCGGGTGCGGGCGGCCCGGGCCGGTGCAGCCCCCGTTACCCGGCCCGGCCGTCGGTACCGGCGGCGGGGGAAGGCTGGGGCCGGTGGCGGCGGGGCGGCTGCTGCGGATGGGGAGCCGCTTACCGCGCCCTGCGGCACCCACCGGGATCCAGCACCCTCGCCGAAAGGCTGGCGTTAAACAATACCCCTAGGTGTCGGCACTGATTCCTGCAGCCCAAGTGGCAGTGATTCGGCGTGGTTTTCTCCAGGAGTCTGTTTTGGTCCTGTAGCGCGGCGTTATTATAGCGAAATTCTTCCGGGCGACCTGGCGCACCTTTTGATTAAACACTAATTGGGTGTTGGTGCTTTGCTGGTGCAAGCTGCAGCTGTAATGACTAATAATAGCCTAAGCCTTGCGTGCTGAGGATTCTGTAAAATTAGTACAAGAAAGATAAGGAGCTGCTGGAGAGGGTCCCACGGAGGGCCACAAAGATAATTAGGGGCTGCAGCATCTTTCTTATGAAGAGAGACTGCAGGAGTTGGGCCTGTTTAGTCCAGAGAAAAGACTGAGAGGAAATCTCATTAATATATATAAACAACTGAAAGGTGAGTCTCAAGAGAGCGGTGCCAGACTCTTTCTGGTGGTGCCCAGCAACAGCATGGAGAGCAATGGCCATAAACTGAAACACGAGGAGTTCCACCTCAACATGAGGAAGAACTTCTTTACATTGAGAGTGGCAGAGCACTGGAATAGGCTGTCCAGGGAGCTCGTGGAGTCTGCCTGTCTAGAGACATTCAAAACCCACCAGGACATGTTCGCGTGTCACCTGCTCGAGGTGGCCCTGTTTTGGCAGGAGGGTTGGACTGGATAATCTCCAGACGTGTCTTCCAGCTCTAATACCTCCGTGAAGCATATAAAATATGATATTGCTGAAAATCTGCCCAGTTCAAGACTGTTTTTCTTAGGCCAAAAAGGACAAGAAGCTCTTTTGAAAGGTCCTTCTGTGGATTTAGAAGGACAGTGTAATGTGCCGAAATCTTAGTCTGCCACCAGTGCTTCAACAGTTAGAGATAATTCTTAAAACTGTGTATTAGAATTTCCAGTTTGCATTAAAACTCAGGAAGGATGGGTGTCTATTGGCTGCCGGGGCTTTCTTCTGCAATGCTGTAAAAGGAAACAAGGACATATGGTCTTAGTCGTCTTAAGCCTTTCCAAAAGAGCAAAGATAACTCATTAGACAAGTCTAATCTATTTTTTTCCTAATGGGAAATCAAATTAGATCCTTCTCAAAGTCATTTGATAATTAGACTTCCCCTTTAAACTTTCCTTTAATACTTGATGATAATTTGATAAAATACTACTGAAGAAAAAGATACTTCTAAACACATCAAAGACTTCCAAGCAACAGGTTCCTTGGTTCCAGATGTACTTTTTTGTGGCCTGTACAAATTAGAGGGACTCTTGTGTACTAATAGGCTGCCTTTCATCAAGAAGATAAAAGCACTTTATTGCTGATACTGAACACTCCTTCTTGCAGCAGTCAAAGATATTTTTATTGAGTGATAGGTTTGCTTTAAATTTTCCATAGTGAGCAAGGAAGGAATGCACAGAGCATCTTTCCTTACATGATCAAGCAAGGCACTGTGTATATAAGTTTTTAAAGCTGAGAAAGTGATGCACTTGGATGCTTTGGAGAGGGAAGGAGGAAAGGAGAGGCCATTTCAGAACTGCGGTCTGAGGAATGGAGTTACCACGTGGAATTGTGCACTATAGGTTGTCTTATCAAGAATTGAACACAGAAATCAAATCTTGGTCAGCATTAAAAACTGCTAAGGCTATCAGGGCTGGACATTTCTTCAGGCTTTTCTTACCTCAGGGATCATACTTGAAAGTTTTGAAGAGGCTGCATTTTTCTCAGTAGACTTCTTGTTTGATACTAGTCACAACAACAGAAGAATAAGATATTAAACATAACTATTGGGTTTAAAGACCTGTTATGTTAATTCTGCTGAGCAATTTTTCCCTTGAAGTTTGTGCTTCGTAGTCAGTAAAACTGAACTTCACAGAAAGTACTGAAGTCCTTTATGGAGCTCAAACAGGAGAGCTGCTGGTGAAAATGCTCCCACTTTCCTTGGGAGACAAAGGTTCACTTTTTTAGCTCAACTCAGTCCTGATTGCTTTTTGAAGAGTTTTGGACTGCAGTCTTGTCCCTCAAACATTAAAGTCTCCTGCAGGTCTGCCAGGTGGATCTTATGTTTGTATGTCATAGTATTAGGTCCAACTTCACAGCATCCTTTCTTACCTGAGGTGAACTGTTTGTTTAGGTTATAAAGGAAAATGTGTGAGAAAAGTAGCACAGATGTGAGGTGGTGGAAAGCCTTATCTGTAATATCCTGGCAGCTAGCACAGTGTTCCATGTCCTGAAGTCTTCACATTTAGCCTGTGCAGGACTTCATGTTTTGGCTTCATGATGTCACCAAGTAATTTGTGTTGTTCTTGAAAGATGCCATATCCTGTTTTTCTCAGTGGCATTGTGGTGTATGATTTCTTTTTTCTCTTCACTTTTAGAAAGAGCTGCTGGTAGGATAGTTCAGCAATGTCAAAGTAAAATCTTCATGCTAGCTTCTTGTGGTTTTCTCATGTACTGAGTATATTGTCATGAGAATTTAGAAGAATAAGGAGAAGTAAGAATTCTCATTCAGAGTAAAATACAGCCTGGTGTTCAGGTTGCAGTAAAGGCTGCTAACTTTATTTATTTCCTCTTGATACGAGTTGTGGCAAAAACTTTTTATTTGATGAAAGTGACAGTCACTAGGAGCAGTCTGTAGGCTTAGCACTTCTCTGAAACATAAGGCTGGAATGGCTGTTTCTCTAAAACCTCTTATTGGGTAGTGGTTTAAATTTGCTGCAAGACAATACCTAGTTTTAATTTGATCTGACTTGGATAGGTGGCAATGTCAAGTGAACTCTCCATTTTGTTGCCAGAGAGGGAGACTTGAGTTGAATGAGTAGCTTTATTTCACTTTGCAGTGCAACATACTGGTTTTGTACCTGACATAAAGATGCAGCGTTTTTTTTTTTTAAATGGTTCTTCAAATCTTTAATTTGCTCTGGAACTAACATTTGAGAAGCTTAAGGACCAAATTATTAGGTGCTTAACTATAATCAAGTCTTTGTTTGAGTGGCACATGAAAATACTCTGAAGATTTGCAAGATAGGACATTTGCTGCCTGAAAGTGGAGTGCTATATTGCGCTAGACAATCTGGCTTTGTCGGATGCCCGTGTACATCAATCTAAAAAAGAAAATTAGAGTAGAAACACTTAGCAGGGAAGTGGGAAAACCAGTCAGTCTCATTTGAAATTTTTACTCCGGGTCATTTCAAACAAAAGCAGAGGGCCTGTGATGGTGTGAGAGAAAGATGTGTGAAAGACACACTGTTTCTGGAAAAATACCTCCCTTGCATAATGAGAAATATGGACTTACGAGTTTATCTGCCATGGTTCCAATGGCAGTGAACTGCTTATTGGAAGTTAAGGACACCGTTGTAATACAACATTTTGAAGAACACTTTGCATTTGTTCTGTATTATTTCATCACATTGTTCCTTGTTCTTTTGTCCACCTGTCACCTTAGAAAATGAATTTTACTTACACATTTCATAACTGTTCGAGGTGGAAAAGAAGCTTGAACCTCCTGTTTAAACAAAAGATATATGTAAGAAAGACAAATGTAGTAATGATTGTTTGAATTGTTCCCCCTTCAGGTTGGCCTTCGGCAGCTGGATATGTCATTGCTGTGTCAGCTCTACTCCCTGTACGAATCCATTCAAGAATACAAAGGTGCCTGCCAAGCTGACTCTAACGCAGACTGCTCGTACGCCCTGGAAAACGGATTTTTTGATGAAGAGGAGGAATACTTCTAGAAGCAGGATGATTCCCCTCGAGGCTGACTGAACTGCGGTTCTTTTGTCCTTCTCTCCCTGTAACACACCTCAACAAGAACGACTGGAATTTGTATGGATCCCTCTTCCTGAGGAGGAACACCCAGCTACCCCGAGTTGTGTTAAATTCTCTTATTTTAACAGGCTGTCAGTACAAGTTACTCATGCAAATACCACTTGAGCAAAGTGCTGTACTTTAACTTTTGAAGAGTCCTCAGACATGCTTGACAAGAGTTTTCAATTTAATTTGGAAGGTGGGTGTTTTCATCTTACAAACATTGGTAGCTTATAACTGGAATTTTAATAGTGGAAGATGGCAGCAACTTCCTGGGTTGTAATAACTTCGTAAGGGGGGAGGGAAGCCTCTGCTGTGGTGTAAATAGCTCTAGGCAATTTTTGGGGGGGTCAGTGGCATTGATAAATGCATTTTGAACAGGCATATGGATGCACACACATCCTCAGCACTACTAAGCTAGTTCTGCTCTTACCGGCTGCATCCAGTTTTGTACTGGATGAATTGTTTACACAGTTAAATTTTTTTTTTCTCCTTAAGCTAATTTATTCCTAGCTTACAAGCTGTACATGTGATAGTGAATATTATCAGCAGGTTTGGTTTTTTTTTCTGTTGATCTAATTCACTTTCTTGGTACTGCCACTTGGCGTTAACTTTTATACTCTTCTCTGGATTTCTTGCATCGACGTAGCTCTTTGACCTGCTAAACGCTGCTCTGAAATGGTTTGCTTAGCTTTTACTGCACTGCATAGTAAAAGCACATTTTCAAACATAGTCTGTCTGCCACTGTGTGGCTTGGAATAACATGAACTCTTGTGCAAGTGTTCTTGATCATATGAAGAATAAGGAAACCTTTCATATGACACAATGGGACAAATTGCAATATTTTATACTGGGTGAACTTTGTTGCTGTAAGGTAGATGACAGCTCTTTTTAAAAATGCGAAATAAGTATTTTGAGCACATACTTTGCATATGTTAAAACTTTTTATACTAACTTGTTCTTTGAGATATAACTTATTTTTGTTTTCAGAACTTACTAAAGCACTTGGTTAAGTTTTTATTAATTCATAGTGTGAAATGCTTAATCAGCTGAGAGTTGCCAACTATCTGAGTTTTCACCCTTCTCTATTTTAAGTAAAATCAACTCCCAATGCGATACTCATTTCTAAAATTTAATTCTGAAGATTGCTGTAAAGCACAGTGCCTGAATATTGACACAAGGTAATAATTAAGGGCTTAAACCTCAAAGGTTTTTGCATGGTTCATGTCTGTCATGCATGCAGTTTGCAGGAAGAAGTGAAGATCACATTCTGGGGTAGTTCCTCTGTTAGTTTTTAACAAAGGCTAGGATATTTCAATGATAGAAGCCAAGAGACTTCCAGGGTGCATTCCCTCTAAAACTGGCTTTTTTTAGTGGAATTCAAAGGCCACAAGAGTAAAGACTGTGCTGTAATTGTGTATGTGTATAAGTTCTTAATCTAGTATGTGGCAGTGGTTGGATATTTTTTTAATGTTAATTCTGGTCTAATTGCTTCACTCATCTGAAACTAAACTGAATGATAAGGAAAACACAGATAAGTGAGATAGTTACATCTGTACTTAAAAGTTGTGTGCCTATGTGTGTATACATCTATAAATATATATACACACACATATTTACATGCAACTTTATGCTTTGACTTATGAATGTATAAGCTTTTAGTATCATTTGCTGTGCTTTTAGTATTTACAGGAGGCTTTTTCTAGTCTGTTGAAGTACTGCTATTTTCTTGCTCTTTCCCCAAAAATAAAAAGCATGGTGTTTAGCATAACTTTTTAATGTTGTGTGTATTTTAATTTACCTTTTCAGTGAATACAGACCCTACCCCCCTCCCCAGCCCTCCCATAAGAAAACTAGGACTAGTCATCACCCTGGACTGAAAAAAGCAAATTTTTAATTACATTGGAAAAAGTTCCACCTGCCTCTATTTGGAATGGAATTTCCTGCTTCTCTGTCTTAATTGAATTTTACTTGGTTTTGAATTCAGGAGAAAATCCTGTTTCTGCTGCTAAAACTCATGATTCTGTTTTAACAGATCTTTAGAAGTGCCATTCCTCAATAGTCTCAGTGGTGTGAATGGACTTCAGCAAAATTCACAGTACTTTCTCTTGCATAAATTAAAAAGCAAAATTATTTATGTTTCTAAACATGCTCATGATTTGGGCAACATGGAACGTTTGGCTGGTATTCCCTATAGCAAGGGAAGAGTAAAAGTCCTAAAGCATCACTCCACAAAGTTTGGACTGTAAACCAGGATGGATTATAAGGACTTGCTAAGTTTTCAGACCCCGTCGCTTTTAATAACACCATCTTGCAAGGGAGAGAAGTTATAGTCTGTATTCCTAAGGAAAACCCAAATGCCATAAGGGCTGGCTAGCCAGATGAAGGTTTTAAAATAAGAAATGTCTTATTAAGTGCATAAGCAGCTGTTCCAGAGACTGACTTCTATGCCTGGTGTTAGAGTTGTGAGCTGTATCTCTTTCCCACGTTATGACAGCACAAAGCAGGGGAATTGCTCTGAAAGAGAGGTGCTTGGTAGGAGAGGGTAACTTAAATACTGAGCAGTTGCTACAGGCAGCTTCAAGTCCGAGTTTGGTGCTTGCACAGCAGAACGGAGTCGCGTTACTGCAAAGCTTCCTACCCATGGTCCAAACCACATCCCAACAGCTTTCCCATTTTGACTCCATAACCCCAATTCATCTTAACTCCTTAGTTTGTAAAGGTATATTTTAAGGGTATGGTGAAAGAAACTCTCTACCAGTAAATGCTGCAGAACTTTTCCAGTCCTACACGTGCAATAATGAGCAGGCCCAGGAAAAGACGGGTTTACAAGGAAACAAGAACAGTCAGGCTCCTGCTGCCCAGAGGTGGAAAACCCTTGAGTACAGCAGTTCAGGAGGCACTCTACCCTGGGTAACTTAACTGGCCTTTCTCCAAAGGGCCTATAAATGTGGTAAAGCAGTTAGAAATAATTGTTAGTTCTCCACTAGCTGTACTTGAAGTTTTATTTTTACTTCAACAGCATATCACCATCATTCCATTGCTATGACAACTGCAGAGTCATAGTGTCATAATTACATTACAGTTTAGCTCTCTGGAAATTCCCTTAGTCTACAAAAAGAGAAGGGTCTGGAAGGACTCCTCCACTTTGGAGAAAGTGGGTGCCAAAAAATAATGGGTGGCTGATACCATGGCTAATACAACAGATGAGCATTTAGGTTCACCTTCAGCCCCTGGTAAAGTCACTGCCAGTGCTATTGACTTTAGTGCAGATTGACTTCAAAGCAGGGATCTTTTCCTAAAATCAGAATTGCTGTTTGTTATCTCCAAGACTGTGGAACAGCTGTATACTAAGACACAGGAGATACTCAAATAACACACTACAAATGTATTACTAAAAGGTACTGCTTTAATGCACTGAAATGCAGTAGGCAATCATTAGAATAACTTGTATAAAGCATGAATGTTGTTTCAAAGAAAGAGTTTTCCAATAAAGGTGAAGCAAAATTGCACTCAGATTATGCATAGTTTAGATACATGCTAAAGTTGAGATTTTAGTACAATATTTGGTTTAGTCATGAGATTGGAAGACTAGAAGAATTAGGCAAAAATTATTATAGTATATGTAATTCATTTAGTTCCTAATCATAGGTAACCAGATCATTTTACATGGTTTCTAAAATTGTAGTCCTGAGTTTCATGCCTGGATGTTTTGGTTTGGGAAGGGTTCCTTCCCAGGCATTCTTCTGGAAAACAGAAGAACAATGTTTTGTAAATATAAGGATGTTTACATTCTTTCTTACAGGAGGGACCTTCTTCTGATGTCCCTCTGGGATGACCAATAGATTGAAAAATTTACCTTTGTGTTACCAATCAAATTGGCCTCTGACATTCTGTATAAAGAGGAGCTCATCCCACAATAAAGGGAGAACCCAGTGACCACTTTTGAAAGGAGCCTGCGTCTCTTCTGTTCAATGTCCCTTGTGACATAAAATAAGTCGATTTTTAAAAATTGTTTACAATTTCTTGAAAATAAAGACAGTTTACAAAGTTTTAAATGCAATGGAGAGAGTAACAAAGCCCCCACAGTGTTTATAAATGATTCACTTAGTACATATTTACAAGCCTAAGGTTTTGTGTCACATTTAGTCTTCACCCTAAGGAAACAAAGCCTATGCAGTAAATCTGTCTGCTTGCTATAAACTAGATCTGATAGGACAGAAGTTGGAAAATTTCTCTGTTCTTGGAAACCTTGTAAGAATTTGGAGCCACAGAAGAGAGGCTTAACTGCTCCTTCCTTGGACAGGATCACAGGTATAACCCCTTTTGGTTTCTGTTTGTCCACCCGCCTGCCAGAAGGCAAAAGCTGGGTGGTCGCGCAGCTGCTGGCAGCTCTGTGGTAGCCCGGGCACTGCCGTGCTGGGTGCCAGTGGGGCATGTGGGAAGGAGGTGAGTCTCAGCACATCTTTTAGAGAGGATGAAAACTGCAGATACATCAAGGGATCCTGGGATACCCCCAGGTGCTGCCTTCAGGACTCAGTGGGATGCTGGAAGGGAAGAGCAGCGGGGAGGAATGTTACAGTTTCCGGAGCTTGGCATATTTTGAAGGAGATGCTGAGGTCCTGAGCCATGAGTTCTTTAAAATCCCATGTTTGATTAGTTCTGCTTCTGACATGTTGGGGGATTTTTCATGTCCTTTTTTGACCTGTTTTAGTGACTGGGGTTTTGCTACTTGTTATGTATTTTTAACATGACAGTCATTTGTTGCAGGTACACGCTTTTGCTTAATTGGAAAGAACAGGTTTTCTTTGACTTTATGTAGCTGCCTAGCTAAAGCCATCCATTTCCCTTGAGGAATTAGATTGCTCTGAGTGCAAAGGAAACTAATTCCCCTACTCTGCTGTTCAGCTGGCTGCTGGGGAGGAATGTGAGATGGAAGGATTAATGAGGTACATGCCAAAGGGAACCCTAACACAACAGGTCTTTTCTCCAATGTACAGCTCTGTCACCTTCAGCCACTTTGCAAGAATTTACTCTGTTTTTTGTGATGCCTGCCTGTACAGGATACATTTCCACAACAGTTTGAAGTTCATATTCCTTTTCATATATTACATGCATTTTCTCAGAAACTGTGTAGAAGTACATTTTTCCATCCATTATCTTTGGTTTATTTGAAGTACTACATTTAGCTCTCAACAATGCAACATGACCTAAGGAAATGACTTGTTTGTTTTCTCAGCAAAGTAGTTTTCTCTTATTTGCAAAGTCATCTTTTACTGATTTTAACCTTTTCTGTGAGTTTCCAAGCTCCCTATGTGCTAAAGCCTCTTAACTGCTTATTCTATGATCATGGCCACTCCAACTCTGCAGGTAGCATTACAAACACCCAGGCTCAGCTGTGAGGGCTAGGTTCTGCCGTGGCTGAAAGAGTCTGGGGGATCTCTGCACAGGGACACACTCTTCTGAGCTGAGGTGCTCTGAAAGAGCTGAGGTGGCCCCACAGAACCCAGATGTGCTCTAGGGATTAAAGCCTAGGTGAGGCTAGATGTGTGCTGGACTGGCATCTGCAGTTTGTGGGGCAATTGCATCTTGTAAGGAATGAAGTGGATTAGCAAGGGCTTCTCACTGAGATGACTCACTCAGCAGCGAGTTTGGCTATTTGGTTTTAAATGACAGAGGAACTTTGGAGGGGATGAATATTCACTGCAAAAGTCTCCTTCCCTTAGTTTTTTGTCCTCCTCTCTTTCCTCTGTTCTAGTCACAAAACTTAATTAAATGAATGTGGAAACAACCAGCCCTAAGTAATGAAGCCCATTTCACAGGAATGTGCTTTTAGCAGTAGAATTTACATTTTTCAGATAAGGTTGGTATGCAAGTTAAGAAGACAAAGCCATCTGCTACTGAAATACAGACTTTTTGACTATTTTGCTCTTTGAACTTTGGCCACAGATTTTAAATGCACTTGTGCATTTATTAAGATAATGTCTTCAAGAGAATGTAATCTTTCAGAATCCCTCAGTTTAATGTGAGAGGAGAAATCCCATGGAAATAATGCATTGTTAGAATTTAGTGGCCAAAGCAGACTGTTTGGAATTGTTAGCACATAGAGTTCAGTTCTATGTCAAGCCACTGCCTTCAATTCATGTTAGCAGTTCAATCCTCCTTGCAGTGCTAACTGCTCACTTTCAGAAATCACAAGCATTTCTTCCACAGGTCAGAAACGTCCCTGTGATTATCTGGCTAGACACATGAGTAAGAGTTTGTGAGCTCCTTTTGGCTCAGGATACCAGGCGCTGTCACAAGCAATAAAGTTGCCTGTCTGAGCTCTACCAGCTCTTGCTTAAACTCTTCTGGCTCGTCAAACAGCAGAACCTTTTAAATCATTTACAAGCAGGCAGTGTAATAAGGTCATTACTTCAGTCATGAAAGCACCTGGATGACAGGGACAGTACATTTTGTTGGTTTTTTTCCTCAGTCTTTTTACAGTATCTTTGGTTACCTGAATCTTGATTTTAACAAAGCACTAATTGTACTGAAAGGCCTCATGGGTATTGGAAAATCCAAACATGGCATGCAGAGGTGAGCTAACAAGTGACGTTTTGAACAGGTAAAGTACAAGCTTAAACAGCACCACAATTTAACCTGTTCCATTACTCCTAAACAACATCAAAGGTTGTTTGTATTGTGGAATAAAATTATTTATTATATGCTATGTCACACTAAAGGTAAACGACTGAAATATTAAAATAGTTTGGTACAGGGGAAGGACATTTTATTAGAATCAGCTGAAAAAAAATAGTGTAACAAATCAGAGAAAAAATTAATTTCTCATAGCATTAGAACATCAAAGCTCTGTTACCAATTGGTTTTTGTCCTGTATGAACACAGCATGTCTACATTTTTTCCAAGGGTCTTGCTATTCCTTTTCCTTTTTTTTTTTTTCTGTTAGTATTTTACAAATCATTCACAGTCTTGACTTGTATCTTTAAAATAACCTTGCTCTTTCTGACTTATACTTAGTCATGATGCTCAAATTGGAGAAGCATTTCCTTAAATACCTTGCATCAAACATATAACCTGTGTACATTTTTAGAAGTGGAAAGGCATTTATGAACAGAGTTCTAGTGTATTTTTGAAGACCATCATTGCACAGTTGCTTGCATACAGGATTAACCATTAAGGATGAATGAGAGAAGTAGAAATTTGCAGTAATCTCTGCGGGAAGAAGGAATTCTGGTTTTTGCATATCTTTTATTCTGTCTCATGTCCTTTCTTATAGGATTTGCTTGTTCCTAGTTCTCATATGTAAATAGGTTTGTCTTGTCTCCAGCGCTTTGTGTGGTTACACAATAGGACTTTTTTTGAATTATCACTAGCCAGTCATTCAAAAAGTCCTTTCTGTTTCTGTTGCAAATACAGGACTGTTTGAGGCTTTCAATGTTCCTTCTTCTCATAGAGAACAATACTCTTTTCTATGCTTTCGAATGCAGGTGTGTACAGGCAGAATACATCAATCAGTGAGAGAAGCCAAGCATATCTCATTATTACCACAGACATTTATTTGTGTAAGGATCTGCTAAAAAGTGTACCCACTAATGAAAATTTACACTACATTTTCTTTTGCAAACTAGGAGGGAGTTTGTACGGATGCATTTATTCTCCAGGAGCAGAGATCTCAATGCACCATGCCCATTCTCTCTTTCTCTGAATTACTTTCATTTTGTAGGCGCTGACTGTATTTTTGTTTCAGCTTAATGGTGTGTTACCCAGTGCCCACGTCCTTGCAAAAAGTCTGTAGTAGATCTGAAGAGGTGCAAGCTGCCTTGTTCATTTAAAATTAAATCTTTGATGTTCTGTGGTCCTGCAGCCAAGGAATTTGATGGATTTTTGTGTCACTGGTTTAGCAAGGCTAAGCAGGGGGTAGCAGAATAGGAAGCATGCAACCTGGAGAATAAAATTGAAGGACGGAAACTTTCTAAAAGACCAAGCCACCGTCTTCACAATGGATTCCTCAAGTAAAATCTTGTGTTTTCACAAAATCATATTGCTTGAATAAACAGTCATAGTTGAAAAACAACTGGGCACCAAACTGCCACTACATGCAGGAGGAGCTGATAGTTCTCCTAATTTAGCAAAGGCAGTTTAGGTTTGGTCTCTGAGAGCCAGAATCTCTGCCTGCCAGGGGGAACATCTGTCAGGAGTGCCTATCCATCCCAGCGGCTGGCGGAAGGACCAGATGACCTCTGAGATCACTTCTAGCCCCGTCTGATTCTGTGAAAACAAAACTCTTCCCAAGGGGGTGGCAGAGGCAGCTGCCTGCTCAGGACAAAGAGCTGAGCCTCCAGCAGCAGCTGCTGCAAGGAGTTTAGAGGAGGCAGCACTTTCCAATATAATGGCATGAAATGACAGATGGCACCTTCCACCCTGCCATTATAGTGAGGAAGGATCTGCACACGAGGGCTTCCTGTTTTGCCATCCCCTATTAGGTCATGTTGGAGAGGATTAAAAACACCTCTGAACTTTCAGTCAAAGTGCTTGAGCAGCTGAATTAGATCAGAACCGCCATGCTGGCATTTTGTTACATACAAGTAGCTGACTAACAATGAGAGGAGGGAGATGTGATAGTTACATGCTTCTGATACTGTTTTATTGGGGACATGACTTTGTTTTTAAACTGATACAATCTGTTCTGTTGCACAATACTCAAACTATTGTGGGAGGAAGGTGCCTTTTTTGCTGGCGGCCTTTTCTTTCAGTGTAGGACCTTTAAACAGACAGAAGCTGCACTGTTTCATACATAGATAAGGCAGAAAATGCATAGGCTGTGGGAACAGAATTGACTTCTATTTACACACAGACACATCATTTACATAAATTGCACAATTCAGTTGAGCAGAAACCTATTTTAGGGGAAAGTCCACTTAAAGAAGTGCAAAATCCATTTGAAAAGATGTGATTTTTATTACAAACTTAAGTCTCGTCATGTGGTTGTGTGAAGAAATGAATATGTGCCATTGTGTTTGTCCACAGCAAAGTTAATTTGCTTCTCCAAAGAAAATGGTTCAAATAATTTCCACCATTCCTGGAAAGAATTCTTCATGAATCATCAGTGTTTTATTTTCATTTTGCTCTCTCCCAGGACAAAATGAGTAAGAGGTGGATGGGTTGTGCTTCCCTTGCTGTGCAACCCATCTGCCATTTTCACATACTAAGTACGATAAATGTCCTTAGAGGGAAACATTCCTGCTTTGGACAAATTTATAAGATGTATGCTCAATGTGATACATTTGCTTTTGGTCCCTATCCTGCAAAATCCAAGACGTTTTTTCTGGTGCTGGTGTGTGGCATGTTATTATCCAGTGGATGTTCTCAATGGGAAATGTTTTCTTCCTAGTCATTACGACCCTTCTGTTGGCTTTTGATTTTCAGTGATCAAAAGAATGCTGTAGCCCTGCTGAGGAGACTATCTCTACTGTAGCCAAGACATGATACATATGTGGCTTTGATGGTTAGAACCAAAGCTTTATTCTGGAAGTGAAGTGAGAGACCAAAGAAAGGATCAAAGTTAAGGAGTGATGCATCTATGACAGCATCAGATGGGCTGCAGCTTGCCTGGCAGGGAATAACACATAAAGGTAACACCCACAGATGCTTACAGAGTGAATAAGCAGTTCTGAGGAAGGAGTGCAAGGTGAGTAGAAGTGCTTCTATATTGTTGAGGTTTTGGGTTTTTTTGTTTAAATCTGTGCAATGTTATTGAATTTGTTTACTGAAAAGATATCAATGGTTTATAGTATTTTTTAAGAAATATTTTTCCGCAAAATGTACCAGTGCTTTCTACCTCAAAGTCTCAAACTGTCAAATAAAGTACCTTATTTTTTCTTTTAGATAGGTGAAAGTAAGATCAGCTAATATGCCAGTTCCCTTTGCTCCAAGTTTTTTAACTAATTTCAGATTTATTCTGGCACACAACAGTTGCAATAACTTCAAAATCATAATAAAGGATTACTGATTTGCTGTATATACCCCTAAAATCTTCAGATGTGTACATTCCAGAACTGCATGCCAGCAAGGGTCAGAATTAATGCTCCCCTTAGTATAACAAAGACTTTAAACATGTCACCTTTAATATTCACATTCTCTGGCTCCTGGCATGTCTGTTTCATATCTGACATTCATGGTGTTGACTGACTCCTAACAACCTGCAGCTGAAAGGACTTAATGCTTTTCATCTTTCTAAGCAGACAGGAACAAGTTAATCCTCCCCCAAATCCTGTGATGGTGGAGATACAATCATTTTATGGAGCCACATATATTACTTGCTCAAGGTCACAGCCCTGGTTGGTCTTAGAGCCAGGATTAGTACCCAGGTCTTACTTCAGGTCCCCAGTTCTGTGCCCAGAGAGCCATGGCACGCACTTCTGTGCAGCAAAACAGTTCTTTTGCCTAAAAATGTCCTTAGAATTATAGTTAGAGATTGTAAGAAATCAAGGGGATCATCTGGATTTATTTCAGCAGCAGCCAGCACAGGTAAAAATGCCTAAGTTCACACTCTTATGCTTTTATGTAAAGGCATTTAAACCACATTTTTACCCAGGGGTAAAAACCCAAACAAACACAAACAATATCTATTATTTTAATGAATAGCAATTAAAACATCATTAGCAGTATTCCCTAGCTGCTTTGCAGACCTGTCATTTGTCTACACAGAGCTCAAAAAAAAGCTTTACAAATTTAGGACAGCAGATCATGTTTAGGAAAAAGATTTTATGAAGCTCCTTACATTCATATCTTCTTTCTTGCCACTTCAGTAATATAGTAAGCATTAGTGGAAAGACTAAGAAGGTCAGAACAACTAAGAGGCAGGAGAGAAAACGGGAATCTTGTTATGTACAGCTTCCTGCAAATTATAACTGCAGAAACCTGAGTTTCAAATTAATTCATAAACAAAAATCCTATTGATTTTTAGCAGTGGAGGAACGCATTCATTCTCTCTCTTGCCACATGAAACTTTGTAGAGCTCGGCAAGACTCAGAATAACCCCAGCTTGTGGGACTAGTTAGGTTTTTAAGAGATGTCATCCTGAAATAATTTGTATTTTATGCCTTTTGCGGTTGTATCTTGAATTGACTTTGATACCAAGTCACCAAAACAAGTATTTTGTGACCTGTTTTTCATCACTGATTCCATTCTCACATTTCTTGAAACTGAAGATCAATGTTCATTTTTGAAAGCTTGGATTTGTGATTTCAAAAAAAACCAAAAATTAATGCAAGAACACATATGTGTCTGTGTGTTCCTTCCAGTTTTGGAATCAACTGAGGTTTCCCTATCAACAGAGATTTCCTCATCAACTCCAGATGGCACTGCAGTGCTTAACACCACCCGGCTGGGGAGGGCTCAAGGAATGCAAAAGCAGGCGAGCCCCTGAGAAACAAGGGCCTGCTTGTTTTATCAGAAATCAGCTAATCGTTTTCCAGTACAGATGTCCTACTTTACTTTCAGTTTGGTGAAGACTGGGGTAACAAATGGCAGCTTATATGCCTCTGAGATAGGACTTGAGTGGAAGAAAGGGCTCCCTTGTCTGTACATGCAGGTCACAAGGGTAGTAGCCTTGCACCAGCAAAGCCTAATGCAGCACACACTAATGCAGAATAAAGGGAGAAACTCTGCTGTTGCACAGCTCTTCCTATCCAGTGACTAATTCTATCACTGTACAACTGGTAATTCTGCCTTATAAAAGTGTATTTTCAAGGCTATAGTGGAAACCATTGAAGTAATGATGTTACTGGTGTATTTCTAGGGAAACTCATAGATTTTACTGCTTCGAAGACATCTTTTGCTATGTCATGTTGTCACTTAGACTATTAAAAAAATGTCTGCAATAAATACTACTCTTCTTTCATGTTCACCATTTGTAAACTTGGGAGTAGGATATTTTTATATTTGCTTAATGATACACTCATAAACATCTATACCATTTTCTTACATATTTTTCTTGAGATGCTATCTCCTTAGTTTTTATTGCCATCTTAATTTTCTAGAAGTCTGCCAGACTCTTTTAACCCTCCTTAGCTTTTACTGTAATTCTCCAATTTAGCATTGCTAAATACTTGCTACATGGCCTGTGGACCCACAGAAGTTCCCAGCTCCCACTGTGCAATCACTGAGCCATTGCTCAATCCAGGTCTCAGTAACACCCCTGGTTCTTCTGTGTGTTTCATGCAATGGAGTTCTGAATTTGCTCCATAGACCACAATGCCCCTTCTGATTCCAAGCAAAAAATCAGAGTTTCTATAGGTTCACTTCCAGGCTGCTGTATTTTTAACTCAAATAAATCCTTTCCTATAAGTTAATGATGATACATAGAAAGGGCTATTTGCTATCCATCTTCCTGCATGGGTAACTGTTTCACTACAGAAAGTTTATGGAAAAAAGATGAGTTCAAAAGACAAAAAGGAGTAAAAGCAAGAGAGATGTGATGGTTTTAAACAGGCAGAACCTTAAAATAGTCTTTTCAAAAGCACAAAAAATGCACTCATCTGCCCCCACCTCTCCTCAGTGGGTCCTTAGGCTCCCCCTAGATTTATGAAATATTACTTTATTTGTCATGTAATTTTTGGTAAATTAGTAGCTTTAACACCAAACAATGCTGAATGCCCTACATTACTAATGATGCCTCTTAAGACTGAGAAACTGTACCACACCTGCTTTTGTTCCACAGCTCTGGAGCTTTTAATTGTCTTCTCTTGCTTCAAAGTTGTGTAAGGGCAATGGAGGCTCCTGGCAGCATTACAGGGTGCATAACTAATACATTATCAGTGTATGTGGTAAAACAGGTAAACACTGCTTCTTTCAGAATGTGTTCGTGTCCATTCTAAGTGTTCTTAAAAAACCTCAGAAAACACCTGAAATCAGTTTTTAAAAATTCAAAATAACATTTAATTTAAGAAGACCATCCTCAAAATTTATATACATTGTATTTACAATTTTGCTGCTGACAACATCATGTTTACACATAATAACCTGCATTAGTTACATCTTAATGGGCTCTGCTCAGCCTCTAGACTGAAACCTGCACCAGACCAAGTATCTGAAAAGAAACCAAACAAAAATCCCCTTTTTTGGGGGTTATAGATAACCACGACACATATGATGAATATAAAAAACCCCAAACCAACTATAACCTAAGAAGAATAAACCAAAGCACTGTTGTTAGATTGTTAGACAATCAAAACTGGCATTAAAAATCATGCACATTTTTCTGAAGAGACATCCAGAGTTGTGGTAGATTGACCCAGTCTAGATGTCAGATGCTCAGCAAAGCTGCTCTGTCTCTCCCCAGGTAGGCACTGGAAAGAAAATAAAAGGAAAGGCTCACGGGTCGAGATAAGGATGGGGAGAGTTTAGTTACCAGTTACTGTCATGGACAAAACAGATTCAACTTGGGAAATTAATTCATTACCAATTAAATCAAGAACCTCACATACTTTAGAATGTTGAAATTTGGGTGTTTTTGCTTTCTCTGACATGTTCAGAAGTTGCAAAGTGTAACACAAATTACAAAAGTGCTGTCAGCCTTTGATTTAATAAAAGAGAATCAGCAACCATTTGCTTTTCTGATCAAGTAACTTGCATACCATGGGCAGTTCCATCAGACAAACAATTTTGATGTCTTCTGCGTTCATAATCAATCTAGATTATGAACGCAGAAGACGTCAAAATTGTTTGTCTGGTGGAACTGCTCTAGACCTGTTGGGAATTAACTTAAAGATGTTGCAAAATGTTTTTTGATTCATTCTGCAAAACACAGACATGAGACAGCATCTGAGGAAAACAAGGAATGGAAGTAGTCCCAATGGATAGTACAGCATTCCAGAAGTCGAGCAGGAGAGTTAAATATTGGATGGAACAAATGGAAACTGGTCTGCACAAAAGTGGGTTAGTTTCCTTATTACTGTCTTGTGGAAACTGATTCTATCAGTTCCTTTGTGGGCCACTTAGCTCTCCTTTTGCCTGCTGAGGACAAAGGTGCAGAACTTCTATCAATGTCTCTTCATTACTTTAGGTCTAAACATTTTTGTTTGTGTGTTTGTTTTTAAAGTACTACTCTATTGCTGAATGGCCTCATGTTTCCGTTTTTGCTTCCACTAAATGTACAGCCAGATGAGGGTTGGGTGAGGGGGATGTGACTTAAATGCAGAAGAAGCGGTATCCTGAACAACCTGCATGTTGGGGATCAGTCCTTTCACTCTCTCTTCAGCTTTCAGAACAAAGAAGCATTTATGAGATCACACAAAATTTTAAGCATTTATGAGATCACACAAAATTTTAAGTATTTATGAGATCAACTAAAATTTCAAGCCAGTTTAAACCTATCATTCCTAGAGGTTACTCTACAATTAGATATTTTATTATGTTGGATTGTTTCACAAACATTCCAGAGAATGCAGCTTGGTTTTCCCACTTTAGTTTCACTCTGGAATACTTGCCTTTTCTCTAATAAACTATTTGTAAATGTTCACTTTTCTCTTTGAAAATCTGGTTTTGCGGAAATATAAATTTTGGCTTTTACATTTTTCCACTGACTCCCTTCCTCTTAAGGGAACAATTCATCCTCCCCTCTCTGCCAAAATGCACTGATTGGTAGCAGGGCTGGGTTTTTCAGTGTACCTTTCTTCTTACAGCCACAGCTATGCAGACAGATTTATAAAACTGTTAGGATATGAGACATTCATATTTTTAATGGGAAAACAAAACAACCTAAGGCTGAGTTTCATGGCTCAGCACAGTAAATAGCCAAGCGTCTAGTTTGGTTTTTTTTTTTTTGTTATCTATCATCTTCTTTATTCCTATTAAAACTGTTTTTGGAGCCAGTTGGCAGAGATCATTCTTAGAAAATTATCATCATGTTGTTGGTATTTCTTCACTGGGCTGACATTTCAAACATCCCATCCCATTTTCTGCAAAAAGCAGACCACACCATTTTCCAAAATTAATCCAAAGAAGATGGCAAACCAAGGGAGTATTCGGTTCAAGTTCAAGGTAACTGCAAAAGAAAACAGAACAAATTTATCATGTACCATTGAAGATCAAAGAAATCATGTGAAAATTCATATTAATTTGTGTGCATAAGAAATCACACAAATTTGTTAAAAGTCTACATTCCAAAGACATAAATAAAGTTAATATGAAATTTTCATTTTTCAGAAACTCAAAAGAATTCTATTTTATGTTTCAATGATCCATGAGTTGTCCCAGATTGTAACAGATGAATCTGGCAGATATAAAACCCTATATACAAAGAGATGATGCTGAGATAGGAGGTACTTTTTTCTTCCTTTTAAATTTTTTATTTCGATCACTTTCTATTAAAGTTTAAAGAACACAGTTTTAAACTAGAGCTATTTCAGTCATGTATCTGATATAGATTAAAAAGATAACAATGACTTCTGTAACATCAGCAGTCTCTCACACATATTCTATACACATAATGCAGTAATAAAAAAATGCAAAAATGTACCTCTAATTGCCTGAGAGTTTGATATCAAGACAAACACTTTTATAAACGCGAGGCACAAAGGCGTGTAGTCATGCTCCCAAATAACAGCTGGAATTAGCAGAAGCTTTCCATAGGTGGACAACAGCAGTGCTTTGAGAAGTAAAATTAAGTCAGACTTTCTTTTCAGCATCTCAGGTGTCATCCACCACAAGGTAATAAAAATGCCAATGAAAAATGAAGTTTGTTCTGAAAGGAAAAAAGGGGCATTGGAAAGAGAAGAAATGCCAAAAATCAAGTTCAGTTCTGAATGAATTTCAGTAAAATGACATGTCCCAAATGCAATGGAGTCACTTTTTAAAAGCTATATTCTCTTCTTAATGTTCTCTGTCTCCTGTGTTCATTTTAATAGCCAAATATTCCTTAAATCACTTCAGTATCGTGACATCCAGAATAATTCTATCACAGGATTCTGTCTGTAGGATTATAATACTTGTGATTTCTGACTCCACATAGCACAGGAAATTAAGCATAAGAACCTCTTCACTTTTACTTTTTAGCAATGAGAGGGTTTTTTTTTTTTTTCAACTGTCTGTTAGGCTGTAAAACAAAATCAATCCTTGCCTTCTTTGCAAAAGGTGACCAGCAATGACCCCTTTTCATCCAGCATGAGAAAAAACACCGAGGTGAAAATACCATTGAGCTACCAGACTTTTTTTGACACCACTCCTGTGATACGCTGGCATTAATGCAGATGTCAAAGAAACTCCCACAATAACTGTAATAGATGAGTCACTACTGAAAAATCAGTTCAATATTTTTACTGACATTTTATAAAACCTACTTAAAACAACATTAGACAATAAAGAATTTAAATTAAGCTCTGAATGTGTAAGAAAAATATTAGTTTTAGTCTGCAAGTTTGATTTAAAACTATCATCTGAAAAAGTATGAGAAAAAATGTTTTAACCAGGGTAGAACAAAACTGCTCCTCCGCCTTCAAGTGTAGTCTTAGAGCACAGAAGTATTTACTCTTTATTGTTGATGACACTGGTCTGTATTTTAGTGTATTTGTTTAAAAAAACAACCCCAAACAGATACAGCTTTTCCCAATTGTCCACTTTAGTAAGGTTGTATCACCCTAATGAATAATAAACCTTGAAGTGAACATGAAACATGGAATAAGGCTGAGCTCTACACTGATCTTCAAACTATGTCAATAGATATCAGGCAATGATTTCTGAATATTGCCACTTTTCAGTCTCTTTGTATCTAACGCTGATCGTATCAGTCTGAACTGTAATCAGGATAAATAAGCATTTGCATTAAATGCAGGCAAATTAGAGAATATGTGTGCAATTGTGTAACCATACTGGGTTGGACATCACATCCATTCTATATCAATTTTTGCAATATGGGCTTGAAGTTCTTCAGTGCCTAAAGAGTATATAATACATATCACCAATCTTACCTAAAGAAGCTATGCCAAACATTCTATAAAAATCCCATTCTTTGGCATATCTGATTAAGTCATCAGGATCTGTATTTTGGCTTGAATCCTGTAGCTGCAACCACCTGAGATAAGCTTCACAGAGCAAACAAAATATGCAGAGCTTCCCATGAATCTGGAAAATGAAAGAATAATAAAAGAATTAGTACTAAATCAGCATAAATTAAAGCATTACTATGAAATCAGTATTTAAAATAGATTTCAACACCTCTACACAAACTCTGTAGGTGTATTATTTTTCTTTAGAATATAAGCAAAATTACTTCTGTTGAGCCACTACTTTAGCACGTCATCTGTTAATGTGACCATCAAATTACAACATGTACAAAACTGCATGGACAGTTCTGTACAGAAGGAGGTCTATAACTGGTTTCTAAGGCCATATCCATACTATTTTAAAATTGGGAAGGCTATTCAGCTAGGAAGAAAATATCAAAATTGTGACAGAGGTAGTAGAATTATGCTATCTAAAATTTCAGTTTAAGAAGAAGAAACTGGTAGTAGTTATACCAGAATATTTCTTAGTTCATATAAGGGTGAGGCACCAAAATTAAAGGGAGCAATATAACCAAACAAAATTATTTAAAGTATCTTCTGAAGTGACTGCAAAAATTATGTTATGAGGGCCAACAGTTAGCATGTTTCCACATTAAAAAGTCTATAAGCCAGTGCATATATGAGGTGATTTCTGGTTTTATACAGATTTAAACAAGCTATAACAATTTCTGTGCATTGATTCTGCTTTCTCCATTGGAGGCAAGTTATGCCAACTGCACATACATGCACAGACTTTGCCAGTTAAAAATTCAACTCAATTTATTTAAATAGATGAACTTTTTACAGACAGTCCTTCCAGAAGCTGCACAGAAAACATCATTACCAGTCTCCAGAAGCACTGAATTAATTAAAAATATTTATATAGATTTATACTTGAAAGATAAGGCAAGTGTATTTATCTACACTGCTTAAACTGGCTAAGAGGTACCAACATGAACACAGCATACTTATGTTTAGAGATTTTGTTCTAGATTAGCCTCCCTCTCCTGGGAAATCAGTCCTTACAGTAAAAATACACAATACTAAAAAGCTACACCTCTACACTCCAGCCCGGCCAGCCCAACCATGTAATTCTGCATCAACCACGCTTCAAGTGAAAGCCACCATCTTTTGCTCTGGCTTTGAGGGCATGGTTAACTACACAGGAAGAAACTTGTGAGAAATTAGCACAGCAGATTTAACTGGCAGAGATTGTTAATTTGGTATGCTATACTCCTATTACTCATTTCAAAAAGAATTGTTTCCAACAGAAATTTAATTTGGAAATTAATCTGCAATTAGATCTTCCTTTTAGAGTGTAATTTAGCACATCATCCTTTTAGCATCAATTAATGTGATAGGCAGATTAGAGGGTGTAGAAAACTGCATGAATAGTTCTTTGCAGTTCTTTCTCTTTAACAGGTAAGATGACTTTGTATTTGCTGGTACTGCAGCATCACTTCTGTGAAGACAGAAGCTGGCTTGGTAACAGTGGGAGTTTAAGATTCCATATGTTGTATTCATGATATAACTGGTTCAGCTTGCTGAAATCTCTGGAAGGGCAGGACACAAACAGTCTTTAAAGTTTTACAACTATTACAATTGACTTACCAAGCTTAAATATATTTTTAACAAAAATAGGTAAGGACATAGCAACTTACATTTATCTTTGTATTGAAAAGAATGTGCCTGTATGCTTGTGCTTTGCATAAAACAGCATTAATCAAGATGATAACAGGATCATACTCAATATATTTATCCACAGGTTTCTGGCAGGATTTCTGAAAATCACACAATAAGAAGAATTAGGAGGAAAAAAAAAAGGATAGGAAGAGTCTATAAAATTTTCCTCTGATCTTAGTAGAACTGGATAAATACAAACTAGCAATTCAATTATTATTAGTCTTTCCCTAATGTCATCTTCATTTTCAATACAGTTTTAATCCATCCAGAAAAATTGCTTCTCCTCCCTTGACACTACAGTTGACACACAGATTTCCCTTATAAAATAGAAAGATTTATTATTGATTTTTACAGGTTTCAGATTAAGATCGATAATGAACTATGCAAGAACGGACTTAGTTATCATTTTGTGCTCCACAGATGCAAAACACCAAACTGCTTTCTCAAGACTCAAGAAATGCACCAGTATCATGCTAAAGGTTAACTGATCATGGCTCATATACTGGGTATTTTATTTGTGTTATTTTGGGTATTTTTTATAAAGAAAATTATTTTCTTCTATCACTTCCTTATTTTCAGAGAGATGCTTAAGCCTCCTATCCTACCTTCTTCCTTTCAAGGAGACAGTAAATGTGTTTTGTTGCTGCATTGTTCTTCCATACTGTTAAATTGTCTGGATGTTTCAACCAGTTTTCCATCATTGAGCAAACACCAATACATTCAGAATACTGATAATGTAGTTTTCACACAGATCTGCAGCCAGAGTCAGTTGCCACTGAACAGTGGTAGGGCACTAAGACCATCACTTCTCCAACACATCTGGTTCCTGCTGTGTCTGCTTGAGAGGTTATTTCACCCAGACCACTGGCAACTGCTTGTCATCACCTCCAGCTTTATTGATTTATCTGCCTGGCTTATTAGTCCTTGATTTGAGTTCAGGCTAATAAATGCTGTTATACTGTGAGTGGGAGGGTTAAACAATCTTACAAAATGCTCATCTAGCAGACCTGAGGGGGAAGTAGCTTCTAGCAGAGAGCTGAGGAGCAGCAGAGGAACAGCAGCCACCACTTCAGCTCAAACAAGTGCACTTGCAGAAGGCTGCTCTCCTGCAGGCCAGCTTTCTCCTGCTGCAAATCCCCCAGTCTGGCTACCTGTTTCCTCCAAACCATCCTCAGCTAATCTTGGTCCACCAGGCTTTCATGTTAGCTGCCATGCTGAGAACACAACAGTCACAGAAATTATCTCTATTTCCATTTTAATGAGTGCGTGGTGGTGCACTGCCAGAAGAGAAATGTTGGTACACCACTTTCTGAAATGCTGGAACAGTCAAAAATGCAGCATCAGACAACACACACCTACAGACAAACTCGCAGGACAGAACATAAGGGTCTTTCAATTTTATAGAGATTCATTTTTCTGTCATACAAAAACCAACTAAGTACCACGCTGCCGCTCACTCACCCGGCAATAGGATGAGGAGAACACTCAGAAGAAGGTAAAACCCACTGGTGGTGAGAATAATAGCTTCAAAATTGAAATAAAGTAAAATATAATAATAATAATAATAATAGTAATGAAATAGAAGATAATAGGAGAGAGAGAGTGCCCAAGAGAAACAAGAGCTACACAACACAATTATCACCACCCAGGGACCAATGCCCATTCCATCCCTGAGCAGTGACCATCCCCTCCTGGCCAACTCCCCCCAGTTCATTTACTGGGCATGACACTCTATGGAGTATGGAATATCCCTTTGGCCATTGGGGTCAGCTGTCCTGGCTGTGCTTCCTCCCAGCTCCTTGTGCACCTGCTGGCTGCCAGAGCATGGGAAACGGAAAAGTCCTTGACTTGAGGTGCGCACTAATAACAACTAAAACTCATCAGTGTGTTATCAACATTATTCTCATTCTGAATCCAAAGCAGCATTCTACCAGCTCCTAGGCATAAAATTAAACCAGCCAAAACCAGGACAGTGTCCAAAGTTAACAGTGCCTTTCTATTTAACAGAATTATTTTTGTAGAATCTGAGAACACAGAATTTTACCAGCAAATTGATTCAGAAGTCCAACATCAATGTCCAGAAAAACATCCAAACAAATGCATCAACTGAATAAAGCAACCTCTAATCAGTGTTTCTTGGTCCAGCTTAAGGAAAAACTCAACTCATTTCAATAAGATAACACTGTTTATGACAGTACACAAGTTAGAGGTAATAAATTTAAAAACTCCCTCAATTAACCAAGAGTTTGATAAGTCTAAAAATAAAGTGAATGGGATGAAGAAAAAGGACATAATTAAAACAAGACCATAGTTATGAAATTTAATAGAGTGAAAAAGAAATTGCTACTTTAATTAGAGGCAGTGCCTTGCTTCATTTCTTTCTACTGGGAAATCATGAACAGATGTTCTTATAGGTGGTAATTTGCATATGTCAAATCTCTGGGTTGATGTAGCATTGGACAAGTGCAAATTTTTTTAATAAGTTTATTCACACAAGCACTGGACAAGTCCATACAAAATAAGATTATTCAACACAATGGGTGTCATAAAGGTTAGATGAAGGGTATATCCTACATACACCCAGTTTTATTATGCTCTCAAATTCTCCTACAACAGAACATTTTTTTGACCAGGACCAAAAATCTTTCTGAGTAAAGAATGGTACTTTCAATCAGAGGATCCCAATCAAACACCGATCAAAAAATCTGCAGTTAAAAGGTATTTAAAAATTGACAACTGACATCTGACAAGAATTTTAAACAGCGTTGGCAGATATTTTATCAGACCAACCATCCAGGCAAACCCAACAATACAGACATTTACTGCAGATATACATGGAGACTGCTATAAATGAATACACAAATAGTGGTGTCTTCTGCTCCACAGCTTCTGGCAGCCAAATACCAAACGTTCTCACAGCTGTGAAAATTATGTTAAACTTTGTATTTCTATCTTCTAGAGCTACATGAGAGCCCTATTCTTAATATATTTTATATTCCCAATAGAATTTATTTCTATCTGAGTCTCTGTTGCAAGAAGGAAAAGTCCTCTGTGCTTATCCAGCCAGTGACCTTGCCAACATGAGTTCATCCAGGGATTTGTGAGACCTACAAACCACCTTTGCTGCAAACGACTTGTGTGTGCACTGCTACAGACTAATTGGATGACGGTTGCTATACCATTAGTATACTACAGAACTCACATGCCCTCTAGGAATAATTTTTTCCATACCTGGCTTTCTCATTATTTTTTCCAGCTATACAGCTAAAACATCTGACACCAACCTTAAATGCCTAGGAAGGAAATCTGTGACTAAAGCCTGACTTCAGCAAAATCAGTGCAAGGAGGATTGATGCAGTTTAAGAACACATATGTTTCACTAGATAGTTTCAGCTAGTTAAAGGGATGTAACTTTATGGACACTGATAATCACTAACATTTGTTGAGAAGATTGGTATGAGCAGCTCAGCTATGAAGAACTGCTTGCACACACTTTTAAGATTTTAGTCAGGCAGTTTAGTGTGAACTACAATCCTGGTGCTCACGTCTCGCTCCCCACTGCTGTTCTGCACAGCTGCAGTCAGTGGCCTGGGCAGCATGAGTGAAGAAGGCAAGTCTTTAACTTACCTGAGCTTTTTCATCTTCTTTGGATTTTCTGAAAGAAGTACTTCAGTTATCACAAAAGCAGTAAAAAGAGGTAACTGGATTTCTCTGTGCTTTTAGTCATTTTTCAACTTCTGCCTTAAATAGGTAATTGGCATCAGAAACAAGTAACTGGTATTTTTTCTTGAAAAAATAGACACTATTTTGATTAAAAGATACTTTCAGATTACATTGCAGAAGAAAAAAGTCCAGCTTCACACCATAAATTCTATTTACACATCTTCTTCTGATTTGCTTTAAATTTAAGGAACATTACGAGTGGTTTATACTGACATACAAAAGTCCAACAGATACTGTGCTCCCCTAAAAAAGAATGTTAAAAGTAGACCAATATTCTAGAAAATTTACATAGATATCACTCTGGGAACTGTTTGACTAATCAAATATTTAGGAAGAATTGACTATGTTTCTCTGCTGTTAAAAAAATCTTTTATTTTCATAACTTAGAAGTTTGCTTAGTTATCTTTTTAAAAATTAAAACCAATAAGAGAAGGCAAATTAAAGAAAAAAGAAACCTTCAAAAGCTAGTACAACCATCTTCTTCATAGTATAGTATATGAGATTCTTTTTGATCCAAGCAATCCAAAACATTTAAAGAAAGCAACATACATTTTAACATCTCAGTTGTATTAAATATGACCAGAAAAAGTATACTGATGTTTATCAGCCTTTTATAAAACACTACTCAAAAGACGTAACTCTTACTTTGTTCATCAAAGATACTCAACTTGCAAAGTGTTCACAAATGTGTGCCCAATACAATACAGTACACAAATATTTGAGAAAACACCTTCTGTCTCTGAAGCATGAAGTTTTTAAAGTATATGAACATGACTTTTTTTGAGTAATCTCTCTAATATTAAAACATTACTTATTTTTAAATTAAAATACTTTGGGATGGGGTTTATTGAAAGTAAAAGAATGCTTGAAGAGGAAGCCATAGGACATGACAGAAAGAAAAAAATATACACTGAAGAACAAAACTTAATCCTGATCTAAAACTACCAAGAAAACCACATCAGGAATACGTTTGCAAATCTCTGGGCATTAGAAATATCAACAAAACAGTCTCATGATAGTATTCCTTTCCCCAGGGTTTGCAGTTTGGCAAAATTAAGCTACAATTTTCTGCTGGACTACATATACAGCAAATTGTAACAACATTTACATAGCTTCCACATGAACACAGGTCGATTTGCATAGGTTCATAGGCAAATTAAAGACTCTTGTGAGAGTGCCCTTAATCCCAGTTGCACCCTTATATAATAAAACACATTAGCTGTGCTGCTTTCAGGAATGGATTCTTTATTAGGGATGTAGCCAGGTGTCATATTAGACTGAAAAACAAAACAGCCCAGTTTCAGATGCATTCCATTTCAGCAAACAAATTTAAAATATTGTTTTATAATTTTTTCGTGTATAATGCATTTTCCAGTAGTAAGCTGGTCTGTAAATAGTTATGTAACATTAGCATATGTTATTTTCCAGGATGGTTCTTGTAATCTTGACAGATTCTTTACCATACCACATAAATGCTTTGCATTCAAAGCATTTGGTCTCTCTGCCTTGCTGCAATAAAAGAGCTTTTCAATTAATTTTTAATTGCAGAAAAGCTAAACGAAGTGTGCATTGCTCAGGCAATTTGGCTTTCTTATTACAAAACACAAGGGGGATCCTGACTGTGCTCTATATATTGCATTGAGTAATTTCCTTTGTTATGATCTGGAAAAATTTTAACATATTATTTTTAAACATAACAACCTATATGAAATTGAAACCCAAATTTTAAAAAACTTTTGCATGCTTTTCCTTCTATTTTTGAACAAGTGAAGTTTGCTAATTTCTTTCTTTATTCATTGCATTTCACAGAATTTATTTCAGGTTAGCCAAATGTGTTCCTACCCCCTGCTGCAGCATTATTACTGTAGCAGAAGTGTTATTTGAACAGTATTTTTTCCTTACCATTCTTAATGGTTGGTTTGTAATATATGCAGTGAAGATTTGCTGTATTATTTACAGATCAATTAAATTTTAAGGGTCTCAATTACCAAAAACCTTCTCTAGGAGCCACCTAGGCTTATTTTTACCATTGCATTTCGCTCGGAATAGGGAACCCATCAATTCACAGATAGGAGTAAACCCAGACCCATGAGATGCAAAGTGAGTGCCAAACATCACCTCCACTGGAGGCAATCCTAACATGCCCACACATTCCACACCCTCCCCTGTGGCTCCTCAGTTATCACACTGAACAAAAAGCATATTGAAGAGGCCCATCCACAGCAAAGTATATGCAGGATGAGAAAATGGTTCACCTGCTAAATGTGAATCTCCAGCAAGAAGGAATGTGCAATGCCAGAGGTCTGGGCTAGGCTTCAGCTGAAAATGGTCTTAATCAAACAAAACAGATTTAAAAAGAAGTTACAGAACTTGAGGAATTTGTGGCAGCTAGCTACCTTGCAGAGTTATTAAGAAAAGACATGACCTTTCCAACCCAGGTGTACCGTGTGGATTTCTATGTTTAATAGAAGAAAGTTTCTTTAGTTCCTTCAGCATCCATTGCAAATTTATTCCCAGAGTGGATAATAACACTTGTGAGGTCTTTAGTGCTTGCCCACATTAAAATTACAATATGGAGTTCAAAGAAACTTTTAATTATATTAAGAGCAGTAACAAATGCTGCGGGAACTAAACTAAAGCAACATTAGGCTGAATTTCCAGAACTGTACCCTAATATTGTGGGCTGGAAACACATGTTCCTTAATGGAAGCTTTTAGTGTTTGCCTCTGGAAAAAATTTATTCTTCTATTCAACAAATTAATAACAGAATACAAAATCATAGCATTTTGCTTAGGCATTCAAATTTAAATCTTCCACCTCAAAATCACGCCCAGATCTGATTAAACACATCCTAAATAAATGTAGGGCTGGATAGAAGTTGCTGTTGGGAGAACTTAGCTTCCTTAATCATGAGATAATGCTCCAAAAAATGTTGAATGACAGGGTTGTCCTGAGAATGGTGAGGACATTTTACATGCAGATTTATTAATGTATCAAGGACAACTTTAAAACAGTATTGGAGGAAGTCAGTAGGTCAGTATGAAACAGTGATGATCTTGACAATGTTCTGCTTGTTCCCAGTTTTCCAGGGTCCTCTGTTTACTTACCATATGGAACAAATGTTGGGTTGTACCCTGTTTTTTTTCATTAAGGTGTCAGTATTTCCAGGTACTACTTGAAAGTGAGAATGAAACACAAGTGTATTTTATCAAAAAAATTATCTAGATGATGCCCATTGGCCTCACTTTGAGTATCAATATACAATCTTTCTATTAATTTTTCACTTCTTCTTTCTTAATGCTACAGTGGAGTAGCAGTATTCAATGCTCTCACTCCACAAAGATAGATGAAAAATGTTCTCTGGCTGAGTCATCACACCTAATCTCACCTCAGACCTTCAATTTTTCTCAGATACCTTCAGCTTTTCTTAAGTTTTTAGAGGCCTACGCTCTAAGTTTTATACATAACTCATATAAATGATGTTTCGCACTGATAAATGGGATCTTCACATATTTTTAAGTGAAGATTTCTAAGCTATCATTGTTTTCAGGTTTGATCATCAAAAAGATTCATAACATTGACACACTCATATCACTACTCATGAAATTCTGTGAAGTGTATCAAATGACATTCAGTACCTGACTATTTTTTGTTGTCAGCAGCATGAGAAAGAACAACTTTCCAGGTCTCTGGCCAGAGCACAGCCTTGCCTGCATGGACTAGAATGCCTGAAGAGAGCTGGTACAGTGACAAAATTATCCTTGCAGATTAAAAAGGAAATCAAGGATTGCTCTACTGGAAATCATGAAGCCTTGGTAGGTGGAGACAACAGTAGGGCTTTCCTGCTGTTTGCAGATAAACCCAAAGGCACATCAGTTCAACTGAAAGAATCTTTTGATCTCAGCAATCTTTCAGCATTCTCATCTCCACTTTATATCCACCGTGAGCTAACATGTCTCCTGCTCTCGGCACTGCCTGGGTGGCCAGAAAATGAGGGAAAGTTTTGAGATGATCTGACATGCCCCACATAAGAGCAATCAGAACTGAAACTGAACCATGATGACCCACAATATAGCCAGAGGAAACCGACTGGTATGTGTCAGTGAAAAATGGTACAGGTCTGGGGACACATGGAGAAAGGTGGACAGAATACCAAATTGCCAGGAATGTGTAACTCTTTGCTCTTTCTTTTACTCAGTTCTTTACTCTTTTTATATGAGTTCAGCATTTCTGATAAATACAGCAACTGGGACTTAAGTCTTTGATTCTACATGGCATGCCACAGCTCCAACAGTCCAGGATCTTTGGTCCTTAAATGGTTAAATGCCACGGGGAATGAGTGCCATCTACTGGCTCCCAGGTTGCCTTAGACCCGCTTATAAGCATAAGCAAGAGGAAGTTGTAGATATCAATGAGGTCTCCCCTCAGCCTCCTCTTCTCCCGGCTGGATATGCCAAGTGACCTCAGCTGCTCCTCATACGACTTCTCCTCTGCATCCTTCATCAGCTTCGTAGCCCTCCTTTAGATACTCTCCAGTAGTTTTACATCTTTCTTACATTGTTTTGTGCAAAACTGCCCCCCGCACTCGAGGTGAAGCCGCCCCAGCTCAGAGCAGAGCGGGACAATCCCCTCCCTTGCTCAGCTGGCCCTGCTGTGCCTGATGTACCCCAGGACAGGGCTGGCCCTCCTGGCTGCCAGGGCACTGCCGGCTCGTGTTCAACTTGCCCATAACAAGGACCCTCACATCGCTTTAAATCATCATCACTCAGACCCTGACTTTCAGGTCCAGTGGCATGGGAGCTGTGTTCAGCCATGGAGCCACGCTCAGATCTGCCCTTCAGCAAGAGCCGGGCCGAGCACACAGCAGCACTGCAGTGCCCTGTACACAAAAGCACACTGCTCTACCACACAGGTGCGTTTGAGGAGCAGGAGGAAATGACACTGGGAAACAGAGCAGACAGAAAACCTACAGAATCACTGAATGGGTCAGGTTGAAAAAGACCACAGAAGGTCATCTGGTCCAACCTCCCTGCTCAAGCAGGGTCATTCATCCCAGAGCACCTGGCACAGGATTGTGTCCACGTGGTTCTTGAACATCTCCAGTGAGGGAGACTCCACAACCTCTCAGGACAATCTGGTCCAGTGCTCGGTCACCTGCACCGTGAAGAAGTTCTTCCTCATATCCAGGTGGAATTTCCTGTGTATGTTTCTGCCCCCTCACGTCCTATTGCTTGGCACCACCGGGAAGAGCCTGGCTCCATCCTCATGACACCCTCCCTTTAGATATTTATTCACGTTGATGAGACCCCCTCTCAGCCGTCTCTTCTCGGACAGGCCCAGGTCCCTCAGCCTTTCCTCATAAGACACCTGGATTCAGGGAAAGCGGCCACAAGGCGCGGGCACGGCCCGAGCCCGGCAGCAGGGGGCGCTCCAAGGGCCTCAGGCGCCCGCGTGCCGCCGGGCGCACCACCACGTGCCGCGCGCCGCCGCTTGCTGACGTCAAAGCATCCCAGTGCATCCTGGCCTCCCCCATCCACTGCCCGCCGCCCCGACTCACGCAGATGGAGATACGGAGCACCCCACGCTGGTAGTCCCGGTACAGCTCCGTCGCCTCCCCGTTGCACTCAATGCAGCGGTAGGCGCCGAGCGCCGCCATGGGGCGCGGAAGCACGCCCAGCCCTGTCAGCGCTTCCACACCGCCTCCTCGTTTCCGCGTTTGGGAGCGTAGCCGAGGCAGACCGCTCCGCGCTGCGTCCCGGGAGTTGTTGTTCTCCTGATGCTGCCGTACGCCCGACTGCGGCGGCAAAGAACTCCATATCCCAGGGGGCACTGCGGCGGCGGCCACGTGGGAGGGGCGGCGGGGTCACCCCGTGTTCCCTGCCGAGGCGGCGCGCATGCGCGCTGTGAAGATGGCACCTGCCGGCGGGCTGTCGCGGCGTGCGTGGGTGCCGCTGGCCGTGCTGGCCGTGCTGGCCGTGCTGGCCCGGGCCACGCTCGCCCTCACCGAGCGCTACCCGCCCCTGTCCCTGCTCCAGCAGGAGCGGCACCGGCAGCGCCACGGCCCGGCAGGGGAGTGGGCGGAGCAGTATTCGGCCGAGTGCGGTGAGTCGGGGGCGTCGCCGCGGTGACCGCCCGCAGCCCCGGGGCGGCGGTGCCGAGGCCGCTGGAGGGCGGCCGGGGGCGGGGGCGGTGGGGGGCCCGGGGCGGTGCGGG
>VZUI01056445.1:0-21069 GCA_013401135.1 Cettia cetti | reverse complement strand
CCTTCCCGCAACCTTCCCTTCCCGCAACCTTCCCGCAACCTTCCCGCAACCTTCCCTTCCCTTCCTTTCCCTTCCCACAACCTTCCTTTCCCATAGCTCCCAGAGGTGAGGAGGAAAGCACAAGAATAAAGCCAACTCAAAACTCACTTGTGAGTTAAAACAAAAGGGAGAAATTCAAGATAGAATATTTGGCTAGGGCTAAATTTCTGAAATATCTCTAAAAGGGCAAGGCAGAGGGCCAAGAGCCAGGGTAAACATGTTGGGTGAGTACTAAATTGGTTGTAACAAAGAAAGAGATTTTCAGACTGGTCCCACCTCACCAGTCTGGAGGGAGGAGATTACTGTACCTTATGTTAATTCCAGATATGTTGCACCAGTGAGTGCTATCCTGAATTAAGGGATAGGTCCTGAAAGGGAATTCTCAGCTGCATCCACTCAGAAAAATAAACAAAGTGTCTGCCTTTTTAGGTGCTGTTTCTCTGTTCCTCCTTTTATAGCACAGATTAAAAAAATCAATAAACTCAATTTGCACAGAAGATCATCAGTAGTGAAAATTACACATTTCTTGTGACCATAAGGATGAAGTATTGACAAAATCTTCAAGGAAAAAGGAAGAAGAGAAGATAATGGCAGTGGAAAGAGGGAGAAATAAAATAGTGAGTAAATGGGAAAAAGACTTCTTCTTTTTTTTTTTTTTTTTTTTTTTTTTTTTTTTTTTTTTTTTTTTTTTTTTTTTTCTTATATGCATGGACCTTCCAGTATTCAATGAATTGTTAAAACTTCAAAGTGCACTAAGAGAAAATGTGAGAGCAGCATGCCAGGAACTCCAATCCTTTCTGCTTTGCAGAGCAGCTCAGGTAGGGTGCATGGAGACTGAAGACATAGCACATGGTTGTGAGCAGGAGATGCAGTGATATATGATGTGCAATTGGCATAAGTAAAAGTAAAAATAAGAAATAATCAGCTGTAATAAACATGAGGGTCCATTGGATGTCTCCGTTGTTCTGTTTCAATGAAACAGATGCTCTGCCTTGCAGATTCAGCACAGTAACTCTGGGATTTTGTTTTAGGCTATTCAGAGTTCTGCAGAAAATAAATTATTTTATGGGGCAATAGCAATGAACAGTATACTGAAAATTGCCCAAATGGCTGCTACAGGATTTCCCATTTTGGTCAGAGAGATGTTAGGATTCTAGGTTCCCATCAGATCTCAGTGATTTTGTGATAATAAGTATAATAATAATGTCAGAATTTAATTAAAACTAAAAGTTGGCAATTTTCTAAACAAATGCCATTTTATAATGAAACAATATTTGATGAAGAAAGCTCTCAGCTGTTTAACTGGTTTGAAATGTTTGTGGTTCTCAGGAGTCTGGGTGTCAGTGAATAAGTTGCTTATGGAAGAAAATTATAATGTTTGGGCAATTCCACAAATATAGAAATCCACAGAGATCCTACAGTGTGCTTCAGTTTCTGTAACTGTTTAAGGAATCATTGGAGAAAGAATCACAAATCCAGCAGCCACAGAGTTTAGCTGCGGTTTCTGCCAGAAGTACCGTGGTATAATTGTTTCTTTCATCTTAGTGTTATGAATAGAAAAACACCTTTGATAACATGGCAGTGATGTGGACTGCTCCAGCTGAGGAAAGTGCAGATATAGTCACCTGCATCTTTGCTGCTAAAAAGGCAAGAGGAGAAGGGAATAGAGATCAATTTTTGTTTATCTCTAAATTATTTAGGTTAGAAGTTCAATCTTCAGTTTGTAATTCTATGTCAGTGCTTAGTGGTAAAATTTCACTGATTTTTTTTTTTCTTTTTATTCTAAGTGCTGCATGTAGTTGTCTCTGTTTCTGTATGTTTTAGAAGGAAACATCAGGGCTGTTTCAAAGAGGAACTTGCTGTAAAGCCTCAGCAATTATTTCATAGACTCTTCTGTGCAAGGTGGGAATAGTCAGAAGGTGGAAGTCACTTGTCTAGAAGAGCAGCTGTGCCTTTAGGATGTGCTCTAGCCCTTGCTTTTATTTACCTTCCTCCTTGATTTATTTTTGGTCCTCAAGACACATTGAAATGCTACAGGTACTCACAGGTATTTGAGAATCAGAAAATATGAGAGAAAGTGAAAAATTTTCATAATGTGTGTGAGCCAGGCGTAGGTTGAGTTGAAGTTTATTTTATGGATGAGCATTGTATTTTTAATGAAGTTTAAATGACCTAGAGCTTAAAATAGTTGTCTGATCCATTACAGTGAAAAATCAGTAATCTTTTTGAAAGACCTGCATCTAAATAGTAATTTACTTCATTTGTAGTTCCTGCTTTCATTTTTCCCCCTGTTTGTTTTGGAGAAAGGACTTTGGGTTTTTTTCAAACAAAATACTTTTTTTCTGCTTTGGGGGGATTCAAAAGTTAAAGAGAGAACAAAGCAATTCTGAACTTGAGTTGCCCATTTGTTCTCATTATAGAGAGGAAACTGGGTTTGTATCTTGTAAAAGATACACAGGAGTGCTACAACTGCTGCAAATGATGTGCTTGGATCCTGAAATCATTAGCCTGGCCTGGATAAGCAGCACTGTAGTAGACAGATATATTTGAACAACACTGAATTACAGAAACATCAACAACAAAACAATTAAAAGCTTGTGGGTGGTAATTTATTTAAAGCAATTGCAACTGTCATTTCTGTAGCAGAAAAAAATATAAGGAATATTTTTGCAGAATTTCTCTCACATCCATGGCAGTCTGTTTAAAGAGAGTTGGGGGATTTGTATATTCAAATTCTATTGATATGAAAAAGGAATTGTCAGTTAAAGGGTCTAATTGGAAATCTCTACACTTTAGCAGTTACCACAATCCTGAAGGAAATTGTAAGTGAGAAAAAACTTACCTTCTTTTTGAGAAGGAAGAGCATTTGTGGGAGCCACTGCTTTAAATAATTAATCTGTGTTTCCTGCTTGCCTGCAGTTTCTTCCATAGAAAATGTCAACTTTTTCAACATAGTGGGAGTCCTTGCTCAGTAAATTATAGTTTTAAGATATGAAGAGGATTTATAACAGTGTTCAGCATGTCTGCTCTGTACTGTTGGGGTAACTGCTGACAGTGCTAGCCTCAAAGGACAAAATTTGTTTAGGCAGTGGCTTTGTTTAACCCCTAGAAAGAGCTGTAATTCCTGACTTCTTATTAGAATGTCTCTGTAAAAGTTGGGTGCTTATCTATTAATCATAATAACTAAAAAAACCCAACCAAACTAAAAAAAAAAAACCCCAAACATTAAAAGCAGACCATAAAAGAAACCACAGATTGTAAATACAGCAGTGTTTTATTAAGATGGCTAGGTTCCTAAAGCCATATACTGCATGGTTTTTATAGAGAAATAAAAGGTAGATAATATTTTATTTGTGAGCTGGTTATTTCAAAAACTTGTAAAGAAAGTGTAGGACTTTCATGTTTCCAGTGACTCCACAATCAAGAAATTCTGGGAAGAAAGGTAAGTGTAAACCACTATGTGCATTTGAGAATCTAACTCAAATGTATCCAGAACCTTCCTAGAAAGGAGCAGTGGTGTCCTTGCATTATGCCCTCCTTGTTTCCCCACAAACTTTCTGGTAGGAGAGTTCTTGTGTCCAGATTTAATCCAGTAGAAACCAGAGAAAAGTAATGCTTTTCCCTTGCTGCAGTAGCCTCTGTTGACAGGCCTTGTGCAGCTCAGAGCAGGGGAAGGTACCTGGAGGAATCAAAATGACAGAAAAGCCAAGCTCAGTTTAACCTTTAAGATGATGTATCACTGGCCACTCCTATCACCCTCATAATCAGTCAAGCAGTTTTTGGTGTATTTTCCTTTCACCTTGTATCCTGCCTATTTTTGACAAGGTAAACTAAATTACTCCAAGTCCAGATTGTAGTAATTTAAAATGTTTCCAACACTTAACATACATTCTGTGGGATTTGAGATGATTCCCTGTACTTAAAATTTTTAACTCTAACAGAACCTAGGAAAAGCTTTTTAAGAACCTTTTAAGTGCCCTGGATATACAAGTACGTGTTTGCCTCTGTGCATCTCTAGTATCAAAAAAATAAATTCCTATAACCCTCTGGGAAAAATAAACGGGTTTTATTGGATTTCTGAGGGCAAATAGAGGTAAAACAGCATCCACTTTCCCTGTCTTATCTGGATATAAGTCTTTAGCAATATAGGACAGAATGGTTTTGCACTTCCTATTATTTCTGTGGATGAAGTTAGCCATTTGTCTTTTGTCTCTAAAGTATTATGCAGTATTATCCTTTCTCATAAGAGGAAAGAATGAATTACAAAAATAATATACATTTCAAAGGAAGTAAGGATTACAGCTAGTTGCCTTAATAAGAGCGAAAGAAAATCCTCTAATGCTGAAAAAACACTGCTGATTCAATACTGAATAAAGAAGAGATGAATAGGAAATTTGCATATGAACTCTATTTGAGAAGGCAGATGAACAAATTTCTACTTTACATTGCAAATCATTTTTAATAAAGTAAAGAAATAGAAGATTTCAGAAATGAATGTGAACTGTGCCAGAACACCATTGTAGCATGGAGAACTAAAAGAATGACACAGAGAGAAGATGAAAGAGAAATATTACCATAACCTATTGCCTAAATAATGATTTTTAATGCTCCCCTTTAAAGCCACCAGGACTGAAGCCATTCCTCATAAGGACCCAAAGGGCCTGTTGTCTCCACTTCCAAGCTGCCAACAAACCTTATTGTCTTTCTCCCAAGCATTTAACATTGGAAGAAGAAATTACTTCTTTCTAGCTTTTTGTTGTTGTTGTTTGTTTGTTGGTTGGTTGGTTGGTTAGTTGCTTTTAATCTGGGTAGCTTGTGAAATCAATCACTTTGCTTAGTCTGAGGAGCTTTACTGATGGCAAACCAATCCAAAGCCTGTGCCTTTGCTTCCAAGTACAAACCTCATCCTGCTTGGCAGTGGTGGTTACCATGGAAATATTGTGATGCAACATCTCCTTTCCTTTTTGTGGTAGGTTTCTGGAGTGAGAGTTCAGAGACAAAACAAAAATGACATTGAATAATTGGATATTAGTGGCCAACTGTGTTAAATAGCTGGAGGTTTATTCTGCCAGAGATTTTTTCAAGAGAAACAACAAATTTCTCTGTGAGTTAAGAGTTTTTCAGCTTGAAAAACAAAACTGTGATCTGTTACCATATGGCCTGTGGTTTTACAGCAGTAAGAAATTATATGTTCAGAGATGTCAGTGGGTTGTATCACATTAGTCTGTCTGTATCACTGAACAGCCTTAAGCTTTATGTAGTTGCTGGAGATGTTGTGAGGTTGTGGAGGGTACCCTGTTGTAGCTAGACTGTGGTTCTCAGGCACTCATCCATTATCCTGCTCAGAGACTGGGTAGAATAATGCTTCCTTGTACACACAACCCACTATACACTGCAGTATATAAATTTGTATCTTCTTTTCTCCAACATAAACATTAGTATTTCACAGCTGAATAGACTGAGCACATGCTGTCCATAGTGGAACCTGTAAGGATATTTGGTCATTTAAGGTTTGGACAGACATATGATATCTCTAGAACAATCTGCCTGGATGAGTTTCTCCAGAGTCAAAATAAATTTTTTCCTTCAGTCTCTCTCTTTCTCATTCACTGTCTCTGTCTTACAGTGTTTATTTACTTGTTTTTATATTAATTCTCCCTTTAATATCTGTTACTTATTTTTCATTGAACTTGACTGATGAATGAGAGGAAATTGCATGGGTTTTCCCTTTTCTCTCTCATTCTGACAGCAGTACATCTCTTTTGCCTGAGTCCAGAATCAGCCAGCTGCTCCTGATACACCAGCTAAGTTGTCTGTTGAATTGTAGTGGTGTGGTTTGGACTGTCTCATTTTCTTTCCCAGTTGGTTTAAGACATGCCAGATGACAAGAGACTGGAGTCTGAAGACTCTGTAGCTGAGGAAAATAATTTTCTAATTAAGTATACATTTTCATTATTCTGGAGAAAAAAGGTATTTGGAAATGAAGGAATACTCTGCTCCACCAGGCAAGATGCAGGAGATTGAACCGCCTGTGCCTGTTAAACTGAGGGAGGAAGGGAGAGGGGAAAACCAAGTGGTATGCTAGTTTGAAGGATAGTTTTTCATTGATGTGAAGTATGCCACTATCTGGAGTGCTTGGAAATACAATTGACCATGACAGTGATGCTTTCTGAAGTTATGTAAGGGAGCAAGTCCTGGAGGTTTTTTGTAGATTAAAAACCTCAGAACTCTTCTTACTATGATTCAGTTGAACTTTTGATAGCAGCTTACTTTTGTAGTCAAAACTACAGGTCTGCAATGCATGAACACAATTTAAAGCACCCAAATCTCAAATGAAAGTCAATAAAAATTGTACAAAGTTCTGAATAAAACTATTTTGCTGTGCTGGACAGCACCATACAGCAACTATCTGTGCATTTCATTCAACCATACATCATGGTTACATGGGAAAGTAAACTTTTCTTCCTCCCCCTCAGTTTTTTTTATGCTGAGCATGATGTCATATGGGATGGGATATCCCTGTGATCAGTAGGGTTCACCTAGCTCCTTGTGCCCCCCCAGCTCCTCACCTGTGGGGTGAGATGAGGAGCAGAAAATGCCTTGACCTTGTGTGAGCTCTGCCCAGCAACAGCTAGAACATCCCTGTGTTATCAATGCTGTTTCCAGTGCAAATCCAAAATGGAAAGCTGTAAAAACGGCTGTAAGAAAAATAACTATCCCAGGCAAAATCAGTTCAGCCAAATAAGCCAGAGCTTCTGGTTTCAGATGAAAAACTGAACTTATGAAAGTTTTCAGTACTAAAATTGAAAACATCTATGCAACTAACTGATTTAGACCTTAATGGAAGTGCTATTACAAAGCAAATTTAAAGCTAATGGAATTGAAGCACTAAGGAGCAGAAAAATCATTAAATTAACAAGAACTCTAAAAAAATCCAAACTCTGTTATGGCACCTAAAAAAAAAAAAAAAGAAAAATAGAGAGAAAAATCACTTCTTCATTAACCCAGAGCTCAGTATTTCTTCAAGAAAAATGCATCATATCTTTATAGAAAATATCCTTTTGAGACTCAGAAATATGTCCTATACATTTTATAACAAAAACATACATGTGCATAAACTTAGATTATTCTATTTGACATTCTGTTCTAAGATGCATTTTCATGCATTTCTATATTAAATAATCTTGATAACATCTAGCAACTGTTTAATTGCAATATTCAAATGTACCTTAAAATACAGAACAAATATTGTGAAACAGGCATATCTAATAAAAATAAATAAAAATAGTAAGAAGGAGAAAAATACTACATGCCATAGAATTTCAGATTCCTGAGAACCTCATCTTTTTGGAAATAAAAAAAAAATATTCCCAAAATGTCTCAAAATATAGGGACAATGAAAAAATTGTTGAAAGAAACAGTTGCATGTTAAAAGCATCTACTGTTTATGCTTTCCTCTTTTCTTGGGTCAGATTTTTAGAATTATTGAATACCTCTAATGAAAGATGGTAGGTTCAGTTCAATTTACTTGAACTTGGTGATGATCTAAGAATTCAGAGCTGCAAGGTATAGTTGTCCCTGTTGATTATGATTAAAAAAACCCAAACAAAACAAAACAACAAAACCTGGAAGTTTTACAGAGTGATATAGATTTACTGGAGAAATAAAAGAGCAAAAAACTGTGAAAGGATTTAGTAGATACCAACATTACCCAGGGATATTTATCTTTAACTCTTTAGGTACACCTTACTCTTTCCAATTCCAGATTTTGATTAGGTAAACTAGATTTTCAGGAATTAAATATTACTTCTGTAATTTGAGTTGTAAAAAGGCACGTTGATTTTTACAAACTCAGTCTGAGTTCTGATTTTCGTTCAAAGGATAAGAATTATCAAGAGTATTGGTGTGATTTCTTTGCTCCCTTGTAAAGCTGTGGAGTGCTAAAAAGTAATGTATTTCAACTAAATTATTCATGAAGTCAATATCTCTTTTCAATGCAGTAACTTACTGACAAGGGGCTGGTTGCCACTGAAGAACTATTTAAAAAAACAACCCTCTCAGTCAAGACTTGTGGTAGGAAAAGGTTTTTGCTACATTATCTGATGTTTATTTTATATACTTGGACAAAATTGCAGCATCTGAGGAGCTGGTCTTTCAATTTGCACCTGGTGTACCATCTTTCTTTGATGCTAATATCTGTGACCATGGCACAGATTTTTCTTTGATCCTTAGAGAACTTTTTGAATTAACATATAGTAAGGTAATGGCAGTCAAGAATTTTTATTCTAATCAAGGGCTACTTTACCTGTTTTAAGGCTTTTCTAGGCTTTTTTTTATTACTTTAGTGGCTAAGCATCTAGAGTTTAACTATGGCTTGGGTTGGGGCTTTAATTCATCATGTACCATTATTATAATCTCTGGAAATCTGAGGTTCTTTCCATTCCAGTTTTCTGGATAACTGGAGTGATTTATTCTGTCCCAGGCAAAGCCTGCCCCACATTTCTGTGCTGGTTAATGTGGCAATTCATTAACTGCCTCTATTCATGGTCTTACCACTTGGAATATCAAGTAGTATTTGGGGATGGACTATTCCATTTCCTTTCTCTGAAGTATGGTCAAAATCCTGTCCCTAATCTTTTAAATTCCTTATATGTATTACGTATCTATACAAAATCCTTTTGAAACCAGTAGCTTTTACATGGTACTGTTAAATGAAGTCATTTAGGAGTCCAAGTCATGCTTCAAAAGAGTTTAAGGGCTGTGTTCTTGAAAGTGATTGAAATCAATCAGGTGCACACATCAGCGCATTGGCGCAATTAAGCTCCTGCCTCTAAGGACACTGAAGTACCTTTTATGTCTAAATGGAATTTCAGCCCATGTATTACTTAGGTCCTTTTGATAATGGTGACCATCATGTTTCCCTGAAGCCCTTCTGGTTTTGCTGTTTGCTGGCCAGAAAAGTGAATAGGGAATTATTTGAGAATGCATCTTTATTTTTCCACTCTAGCGTAATATTTTTGTTCCTGATTCTTCGCACATTATTCATACATAACCTAATGTCTTGTTTCCTCCTGCAGTTGGCATGAACATTTCCACCTCATTAGGGATCTCATAACTGCATTAGGCAGGGGTATGTGAATAAAATAGAAATGAAACAGAATGTAAATTTCTTCTGTGACTGACACAGAGAAGGATGGGAGAACCTGGCCTGAAAAAGTGGTAAATTTGAAGTAGGAAAAGAGCAAACAAAACTTACTTATTAACCTTTCTGAAACATGTCTATGCAAAGGCAAATTTTAGGGAGTGGCTCATCTCTGTAATACAACTGGTAAAACACTGGATATAAGCAACCCAGGAATGTGACTCAATTTAGCCATCTTCCATACTCTCTATATAAAATATATTTTTGAAAATTCAGTAAAAAGCTGCAACCCCATTTTTCTGATGCACTTGTATTTATGGTCCTTTTCATTTTGCAGTTTTTCATTTCTCTCTGGCAACCATAATATATGAAACAATTTTTCAGAATGCCACTTCTTTCCTTTCACAGAAGGAGGCCAAAAAACTCTGTAAAATTTTCTGATAGTTTCTTTATCTAGTCATTCAGTTTCTAGTGTGTGTTAAATATTGAAATGCAGTTACTACTCATGTTTGCAACTCATATCATGACAGCATATACAGTGCTTCTGTATTTTTCATTTGGTAGAAATATTCTTTAGAATTTTATTCCTTTTCTGCACAAGAGGAACAAAACCCGTTTACATTGCATTTCTTTAGACATGTTTATGAACTTGAGAAATGTTTATTTCAGGAATTAGCAGAATGCCTTGTTGACTCAAAAATTAATTTTAAATTGACTCTTGATTTTACTTTCATGTTATTTCATGTTACCATTTTCATCTTTTTGATTTTAGGAATTTTTAGGCCTTTAAATTTAATGAGAAAAATAAAGACCTCTTGAAATTGTCCAAAAATTACACATTTCCCAATTCTTTTCTGTTAAAATGGATCACAGTCAAATTTAAGTTTTATAGCAGAACAACTTCTAGGTTGCTCATTTGGAAAATGTTTGGGTTTAGATACAAGTGTAATTGTTGACTAATAGTTCCAGTTAATTTGTGTTTCAAACAAAACCATTCCAAATCTCCTAATTAAGCAGTTAATGAATGTCAAGACAGAAAAGACTGTGTTTTATGTTCTATTAATTTTTTTTTACTTGCTTTTAATTTTATTTGACATACACTAAATACCTATTATTAAATCAGTTACACATACTGGAAAAATCTGGTGACTGAAACCCCATGAGCTTCACATTTTATTTTCAGTGCATTTTAATACTGATTAAACTTACCCAATGCTCTATAGCAGGTGAAAACATGTTGAACACATTCGCAATACTTACGCAAATTGGTTTTACTTTCTTTCCACCTTGAATAATTCATTGCTGCTGCCCACATTGATGGCAGCAGCTGGTCTGAAATATTTGTTTCTTGAACCCAAGAGAAAATGTACCCAGTCATTTAATTGATAAAATCTGGCCCTTAGTACCCAGTTGAGATCACCCATGTGAAGGACTGGTTGTGCTTCTCTGCTGCACAGGCACTTTGAGTTTGAGTCTCACTGCAGACCCCACAGACACGATGCTGAAGGGTGTGCTAGATCATCTGGCAAATCCTATCACAAATCATGATGAGAGAGCTCCACTCCAGGAAAATAATAAAATAAACAGCCTTTTCTGTTCTTCGGGGCAGAGATGAAGTATTAGGCAGACTATCAATAGCCAATATGCATACTTTTATATGACTGTCAGAAGGCCATAATTTAAAGCTTTACTAGAAAGATATATGTTTATGTGGAATATACAGAAGTCTTGTATAAAGCTCTATAATTACATACTAAGAAATTAGATCCTCATTCAGCAAGGAAGAGAAGAGAGTATGGACTTCTAATTACAATAAGACTGAAGCCCTGGTAAACACATATTAGCCAGGAGGCTAGGAAAGAGATGCTGTTTGAATTTGTAGATGGTGAAAAATAAATTGAGTCTCAAAAGATTATTTTTATGTTTGAAGTGAAGAGTATAAGGAAAATAAAAATAATTTAGCTCCTTGGTCTCTGATTCTGTGGCCTTAGAAAGCTGACAGTTGTTGTTTTTGGTAAAACAAGGAGGCAAAACAGGTGCTTCCTGTAAATATACACCATACTTCAGTATAAAGGTCCATGGTGAGTTGACCTTTATTGGAAGCCAGGACCCAGCAAAGCTGTTCTATCACTCCCATCCTCCACTGCACAAGGGAAAGAAGGATACAACAAAAAGCCTGTGGGTTAGCATAAGGACAGAGAAAGATCACTCAGCAACTACTATCATGGGCAAGGCAGATTTGAACCAGGTAAATTAATTTCTTACCAATGAAACCAGAGTGAGATAATGAGAAAAAAATTAAAAGTAAATCTTAAAATATCTCCCCTCTACCCCTCATTTCTTCCTGGGCTCGACTTCACTTCCAATTTGTCTACCTCCTCCGTGACAGTGGTACAAGGAGATGGGCAACAGAGGCTGTGGTCAGTTCATCCCATGTTCACTCTGCTGCTCCTTCTTCCTCACTCTTTCCCTGCTCCAATATGGGGTCCTTCCCAAGGGAGACAGTCCTCCATGAACTTCTCCAACATGAGTCATTTTCATAGGCTGCTATTGTTCATGAACTGCTCTAGCACCGATTCCCCATGGGGTCACAAATCCTTTCAGCAAACCTGCTCCAGGATGGGTTCCTCTCTCCACAGGACCATGGGTCTTGCCAGGATCCTGCTCCAAGATGGACTTCCCACAGGGTCACAAACTCTTTCAGGCATCCACCTGCTCCAGGATGGGTTCCTTTATGGGCTGCAGGTAAATCTCTGCTCCCCTGTGGTTCTCTTTTGGTAGCATGAGGACAACCTTCTTTGCCATGGTCTTCAGCATGAGCTGCAGGAGAAACCCCACTCTGGTGCCTGAAGCAGCTCCTCACACTGCTTCTTCACTGGCTTTGGTGACTGCAGACTTGCTGCTCTCACTTATTCTCGCTCGTCTCTCCCAGCTGCAGTTGCAGGTTTTTTTCCTTCCTTTCATAAATATTAAATTCTTTCTTATTATTCTAGAGGAGCTGCCATGTCTCTGATGGGGTCAGCATGTCCAGCTGCAGAAGCCAGTCAGAACTTGCTCCATCCAATTTGGGATCAACTTCTCCAATCCCTCTGCTACCATAGCCTTGCCATACAACCCCAATACAATATGTTTACTTACTCTTCAGAGATGAAGAAAAAAAAATCTAATGTTTCTGTTGTGCATTTTTTAAACTGTTGTTGTATGTAACAGTCACAGCCATATCTAATGCTGAAGAGGCTGAAGTTGTATCCTGTAGCTTGTTATTCATGCTGAGCTATGCAGTTGTAACAAGGAATTACTCAGATGAAGCACAGAGGTGCAAAAGGATGGCATTTCAGAATGAATTAATTGAATTTTGTAGGCTTCATACAAGGGAAACATACCACTTGGGCTTTGGTTGAAATGAAGCTGAAGGCATTGAGCTGTACATGAACAAAGAATAGAGATAATAGCATTTAGAGACTTGAAATGGCTGGAAGTTACTCTTTAAATTATGTTTTGATTTGTAGATGAAAGTTAAATTATAATTGAAATATTCATAGCATAATCATGATGGCAGAGTGTGATCTGGCTGCACAAGTTTTCTGACAGCACCCAAAGGACAGTGGCATTGAAGCCTGGTGCCTCTCCTATTCACCATCACTTCTCACATATGTACCAGGATAGTTGATACATACACACAAATCAGAAGGAAACACTGAAATAAAGTGGTAATATTTAGGAGTAATTGTCAGATTCAGGCAGCGTAAAGCCATCAATTTAAAAAAAGAAAATTGGAAACATTTAAACATAACTTTCACATTTAAGAAGAAGAGATTGCCTGATTTAATCTCAATTTTGTCTTGTTTGTAAAGCAACTGGAGCGTCATAAGTGAAATACGAGACAAATTTCAGTCCTACAAAGTCTGCTTTTGAACAAGAATGCAAACAGTCATGGATGTGTTGTGCATTTTTGATACCTTTTCTGTTTTGTGATCATGTTTACTTATTTTTACTTCCAACCCTAAAAACTTCAATTTGTGAGAGGCCTCCTGTTTTGTACTGTAGCGTCAGTGCTTTGTGCTTTGTATTACATAAGATAATTCCTGATGTCAGGAATTTTGCATTATTCTCAACAGCTCTTTCTGAAACATAGTTATAATAAATAAAACACATTAGATAATAATTAAGTACAGTGTGCTACATTATCACAAAATATACCAATATAATATGAAGTCTATGTTGATACAAGCTCAAATTTTTTTTCTTGTAATTTTAATAATGGTTATTATCTGAAAACCTCTGAATCCTGTGCATTGCATCCTAATATCCTGTACTTTTTGTTCCGTAATTGAGCATGAGGGTAGACTATTTTTCACATTAAGTTCTTCATTGCTGAAGTATTTAAAAAACAAACCTAATTTATTACCATAACAATTTCATCTGTTGCTTCACCATCTCACCTGATCTTGAAGAAGAACTGAGTTTAGAGGAATATTTTTCAGGAAAGCAACCTACCACTAAAAGTAGCTCTGCTATCAAAAGAAGCTGACTATTAAATGTACTAAACAAAATTAGTAAGGCCCTGGGGAATTTCAGAGAAATTACTTGAGATAATATACCTCTATGAACAGTCATCAGGAATACAGAGAGATAAATAAAGTTAGCATTCATCATGATTGATATGCTGTGCCCCATGTGGGTTGAAATAAAATATTCTAATGTGGCAGCAACATGTTTGTTGAATAATGTGGAATATGCTGGCATTGCTCAAGTACGCCCTAGTATTACATCAGTGAAATGTTTCATATTATTTTGTATCCTGCTGAAGATGTACTGTAGATTAATTTTTGTGTGTGCCTGGGGATTACTCAGTTGATCCTATGAAGTTGCAAAATGGGAGCATGGGTTAATAACGTGGTGGAGATTTGATAGAAATTCGCCCCGTTTCTTAGAATACTTCTTCAGAATACTTATTTTAAATTACTAGTTTCACCTGTGATATAAACATAATTACTGTTGGAGAATCATCTTCACTGGATGACTTCAAAAGGGCAGGACATTTTAGCAGTAAATAGTCCAAGCTCTAAACTTCTTTTTTTGTACAGACATCCAACCAGTGAAGTAGTCTTTCATATTATGAGAAATACTGCTCTTGAAATCTGTGCTTAGTTTCTTTCAGTTTCTTTAGTGGCTATGTGCCTGATTTAGTAATCCACTCAGGACTCTCCCCAGGGTGTCCTTATCAGGGAAATTCAGGCTCAGATATGTAGAGACATCCTGCTGCAAACTGTATAGATCTGGACCACATTCATTGGCTGTACAGTTTTGAACTCAGGTAGATCTATTCTAGTTCTTTAACTTCTGAAGTAAGCCAAAAAAACCCCAAAACAAAACAAAAAAACAGACCAGAAAAATACAGCTTTTTAGTAAATGGTTCAAACACTTCTGCCTGGTGTTTATCCTTCAGTAATTCAGAACCAAAAGAATACTATAGTTCACATCTATAACATCACTGATTTATCCCCAAGTGCATTCTGAAATGTAAAAATATAAAGAGTAATATTAAAGTATATTTGGGAATAAAATTTAATATATTTTAAGTATGCTTTTTAGCATAAACACAATTCTGTCCATTTTTTCTGGCAATGCATTTTTATTTTTAATAATCATTGGAATAATTAGTCTAACATGTGTGTCTGTGAAGAAGAAGAGAAAATTTCCCATTAAATGTATTATCATTAAAAGTGGACTTTTGTCCAACACATTTCAAAAGTGGATTATAGGTATAAACATAATGTTATATTGAGAAGACCAATTTAATTTTCCAAATGGGCAAAGTTTAAAAAATCCACGGCACATAATAGTTTAGTCAAAGTTAATCAACAAGTCTGAAAATATTATTCTTATTTTTTCTTGCTTATGTAGAGGCCCATAAAGCAACAAATACTTGCAGCACTTTTTTCTGAGCTATCCAGCTGTGTTATTTCAGTGGAGTCTGGTGGAGGTGCACAAGAGACTTTTAATGTTTATTGATGGTAAATGGCTTCCTGCTGATCACAGGAGGAAATTTTGACTTTCACTGCTGGTCTGCAAAAGTTCAAGCTACAGTGTGTGAATTGAAGTGTATGTCCCAGAGAAAATTCACTCCAGAGAAAAAATTAAATGTCCCTCTATTTGATATTTGTTGCCTTAATAAATATGAGACTTCAACCTTTAAAACATATTGGATTTGTATATGGGTTTTTTTTCTGAACAATGTAACAAAGTTTTAGAAACAAACTCAGCATCTTTCTCTTTTCTTAGGCAGAAATATTCAGATAAAAGAAAATACTGAAAGGAAGCCCTATTTCCTGACTCAGACGATCAGCAAAAAATAGTCTATCAAATGGGGGATGTGGCTCTTTGTCTTATTTTTATAATTTTACATTGACATTTATAGTACTGTTGATGAAACTATATTAACATCATGAGCTTGGGGGTTATATCAGAAGCTGCACAAGGTGTGTCTAAGGAAATATAACCCTAAAATATTTATTTCCAGTTTCCACAGCAGGACCTAATGAGATTCTTGAAAGAACTCCTTGAAAGATGGATGCTATATTTTTGTTATGTTGATCTATCTCTTTCCAATGTAACATCATTAGCGGCAGAGACACTAGGGAGGGACTTGCAAGCAAAAATATATCAAGCCAGGCCTAAATTTTCTGACCTCCATATAGACTCACATTTTACAGTTTGCACACCTGTATTTGAAGAGACAAACAAGCATTACAATATATTAATTTATTCTTCTGAAGTGCTTGAGCAGCCTGGTCTAGTGGAAGGTGATCTTGCCCATGGCAAGGAGAGGACTGGAACTAGATGATTTTTAAGGTCCCTTCCAATCCAAAGTATTCTATGATCCTGGAAAAAGTTATTGAGAAGTTCAAACAAGCACTGCTGCTCAAGTCATGTCCTTGGCATTGGTCTCTACCCTCCAATACTATAGTTCCTCTTCTCAAAACTTTCTGCTCTTCCAGTCCCTTTTGTCATGGGGATCTTTTGCCCATCCTTTGATGATGCATTAGTCCAGAATCCATCTGGATTTTTTCCACTCCCATGATTTATGACTTAGCTGAATGGATAAGAATTTACAAAATAAGTGTTTTGTCCTTTTCTCTTGCTACTCTATTTGGGGAGTCTGAGGAATGAGCAGGTTAATAATATGGAAAAAGGTATAACATTTGAATTCCCATCATATGAGAATATAGAATATAAAATAAAGTTGCAATCCTTCAAGAAATTTTTTAATGGGTGAGACAAAATGAATATGAGTGTTTGTATACCAAGTATGTCAATAAAAGCCATGTTTAAATACAGTAATTACAAAAATGCCCAAAATGTACTCTCAAAGCCTGTCTTGAGAAAGTGGAAGGGGTTTTGGGTGAAGATAGTGGAACATTTGACCCTTTGCCAAATTAAGGGCTTTTGAAAGTTATAAACTACATTAAGAAAATACCAGGGAAACAGGAGTGAATGTGTGCACACATCTGCACATTGGTGAGTAGTTGGAAAGAGCAAGTGTGCCTGTAAGAGTGAAAGAGAGTGAATGAGATTGTGAGAGTTGGCCATATACATGCTAACACTCTCACTCCTTTTTTCTTTCCTGATCAGGGAGTGCCAGAACCTTTCCAATGAAGTGACACATTTTTAGGGCTGGGCAGATCATCTGACACTGGCATAAATCCAGTACCCTGAGACAGGACCCACATGACATACCAAATAATGTGATAGTTTGTCTGCAGGAAGTTTTTCCAAAAGCTAGGGAAGTCTCTCCAGATGCAACACCTCTTACCACAGCATAGCAGAGCACAGAAGGCTCACAGAGAGAGTTAAAGGTATTGCATGGTTCTCTTCAATTGTGAAGAAGGGTTCCTGATACATGTTTCAGATGGGACTTCGAGCTTATTTACAGATAGTGGGAAACTGGTCAATTTGGTAACCCAATCATTAGTACCAAATCTGAGCAATGGTAATGCCAAGGAAGTGAGATGTGGGAATCAAGGGGTTTTCGAGTAGAGCTATTACAGCTCACCTTAATAGTGTCCTTTTGTTTTACTCTGAGCATGGGAATAGGAGGTATCAGGGGAGATGATTTCAGTGGCAGTAGGAAGATACTGTGATGCTGTCTTTAGAGTTGCCAAAGACATACGGGCTCCCTTTGTGCAAGCCAGGTGGAAGATGCCTACAGAGCCTTGTTTACAGCAGCACCTTGACAGGTGATGCCTTAAGGAGAAAGACAAAGGATGTGAGAAATGACTGCTCGCTTCAAAATTTCAAAGGTTTATTAAACCTCAACAAACACAACAAAGGACTCAGTAAGGAAAAAGGAACAGCGCTGGGACCATGGCCAAGTGTCAGTGGCCTCATCCACAAAATGGGTGCTCCACCTTTTATACCCTTGGTGTTGCATCAGACAACCTTGGCCCTTCTCAAACTCTGCCAGTCAACTCTTCCTTGCCTTCTTGCAACTTCACTGGAGGTGAGGTGTTGTCATGCCAAGCCTCCCCAGCAACAAGCCTTTCCCATTCCCAACTGCCCCATGCAAGGGGCACATGTACACACCCTTCCTCCCAACGTCCCTGACATCCCTGACAACCCAGGCTGCCTGGAGGCAACAACACAGAGAGGGGAAAGGGGGCCCATGGGCGAGAACAGAGGGTGTCCAACCAACAAACTACAGTAACATAAACACACAGCAACAAAACTTCTCTTAACATAGACACAATATTCATCCCTTAATTGCAAGGGCCAATCATAATATTACCCATCAGGAGAGATGAAATATCACTGAAGTCAATAGCCAAGGAGATATTAAATGAGAGTTCAGAGAACAGCTTGGCTTGTGGGAGTTGCTGTTTCCTTGTTTCCCAGGTGAATTTGTGGTCATTTCTCTGCAGGTTCACTGGTGGGTGTCAGACTGTGATGCTGATCAAGGGCTGTCTGCAGTGAAGACCATCTCAGCTACCCTTAGAATTAGTGGGCACACGCTGTCTCACTGGGAGCAGACAGCTCCTCTAGGGAGCACTGTCCCAGAGATGAGGCAGTCTTGCCACGTACTGCCCAAAGACACAGGATTCCAAGAACTCTTTAACAAATGAACCAAAAGGAGATCACTGCAGAGAAGCAAGGGATGAAGGACAGAAAAGGTGCCAGCATGAATAACATCAAGGAAAGAACTGTCTAATGCTAGGGGAATTTCTATCTGCCCTGCTGATGGGAAGCTGCCAGACTATTTGACAGTGTCGTTTTTCTGATAGGGATCCTGTGCAAGTACAGCAAGAATGATCAAAAAGGGCTGATGGCTTTTGCTGTGTGCATTACACCCACTAGTGCCCAAGGATCAGAGCCCTGTCTTCCCAAGACACTGGAGTTCTGAACTGGCATGTCCCAAAGGATACACCTCCTACTGATGAGGAGGACACACGTATTATATGTTCTGGCTTTGTTCTTCCCCACCTGTCAAAGGAAGAGCTTCAAACACATTTCAGCATCTAAAAAGTCATCTAAGAGTGTGTTTGGCATTTGCTGTTTTACTGCATCTCCTGCAATGTGTCCAACAGTTAAAAGGTTTTATGAAATTGGCACACAGATCCTGCTTGAGTTAATTTATTTTGAAATAACATAAGGGGTTTTTTTGGTCCTTAAAATTTGTTACTTTTTGAAAATGGTCTTTAATGTTCTCCTTAGTATGTGACAATACAGATAAACAGGAGCTGATTTATGATTAAAATGTCATATACATATTTTAATTTACAGAGGAACAGTAATCTCATAAATACTAATCATGTTTACCAAACTTTTAGGCAGTATCATGTTGGAAAGAACTCCTTTGCTAAATTTTTCTAAACCTGTCAGACAGCAAGCAGAGGCTTGTGGGATTAGCAATTTCAGATTTGGTTAGGAATTTCCAGAGGGAAGGGAGAATTGCAACTTCAGAAAAACAAAGCATAATAAATGCTTCTATACCAATGCATGCAGTAAGGATAACAAAGAGGAGGAGCTGGAAGCTCAGATTTGAGACCAGTTTTGTTTTACATCTTTATTGATGACTTATATGTGGGAATTGAGTGCACCCTCAGTAAATTTGCAGATGATTTGGGTGGGAGTGTTGATCTGCTCAAGGGTAGGAAGGCTCTATAGAGAGACCTGGACAGATTCCATCAGGCTGAGGTGACAACTGCAGGCGGTTCAACAGCGTCCAGGGCAGGGTCCTGCACTTGGGTCACAGCGACCTCAGGTAGCTCCACAGGCTCTGGGAGGAGTGTCTTGAGACCTGTTTGATAGAAAGGGACTTGGGGGTGGTGGTTGATAGTGGCTGAACACGAGCCAGGGTGTGCCTTGCCAATGACATCTCAGTCTGTAGTATGGCCAGCAGAACTAGGGAAGAGATAATCTTGGCACTGTACTTGGCACCGGTGAGGCTGCGCCTCAATTCCTGTGTCCAGTTCTGGGTCCCTTGTGATAGGAAAGTCATTGAGTTTCTGTAGAGCGTCAAGAAAAGGATAATAAGGCTTGTGAAGGGTCTAGAAAATGTCTCATGAAGAACAGCTGAGAGAACTGAGACTGTTTATCCTGGAGAAAAGGAAGTTCAGGGCAGACCTCACTGCTCTCCACAACTCCTGACAGGAAGGTGTAGCCAGGTGAGGGCTGGTCTCTCCTGCACTGCCTGCAGTGAGAGATCTAGAGGAAATGGCCTTAAACTGAGACAGGTAAGAGAAATTCAGATTATATACTAGGAATTTTTTCACTTAGGGTGGTCAGGCTCTGGAATAGGTTTCCCAGGGAGGAGAGGGTGGAGTCACCATCCTGGATGTGTTCAAGAGGCACATGGATCCAGTGCTGAGTGATGGTTTAGTGGTTTAGGGGTTACAGTGGTGGTGCTGGGTGGATGGTTTAAATTAGTGATCTTGTAGATATCTTCCAATATTGATGATTCTATGAGACCATGAATTTAAGACTAGAAGAGAATTAGAATAAAACAATGTTCATTAAAATTTCTTCAAAGATACAGTTTTTTTGAGATGTTTCATAACAGAAAAGGATTTTTCTTGTTGAATATTTGACTGCTATATTTGCATTGTCATAGCAGAGGTTCACATACTCATTGCCTGTACCTAGCTTTCATACCAAATTCCCTCTTCCTCTGGGAGAACCCAGTAGGTCACATCAGCAAGTAGCTGGCTGTCACAGTGCCTGTCTTGGCCCTTCAGAAGTGTGTGTCACCCACTAAGCTGTCTCTGGAGAAAGCAGCCACAGCTTTGGGGAAGAACAAGGATCATTTGCAAGGTGATGTCAGTTGATAGGTCTTGGCAGGCTGTGTTATAGCTGAGTGCATTTTTTGTATGGTAACAATGGCACTGCTAACCCCATAAAAATCCATATGGGGAAGCAGGACATTATAAACTTGTTTAAGAAACTATTTCGGAGGGATCTTGTCAAAGCCATGTTCCAAGGAGGGCAAAATTCAGCCTTTTAGTAGGTGGATCAGGGCAGTGGTGGTTCAGTCTCCTGAAGTATAGGAGCCTCATGAATGGACAGGTGGCAACCATATTTTTTGTGAAAATAAAACAGTAACATTAGCCTAAAACGGTGCTCCATCATTTAATATTTTCCACTCTGTTGCTTGTGTCCAGTAGATTGTAACAGTGTTTTCCATGCCTAAATGGCAGATAAACAGTTGGGTTTTCGCTTTCTAATCTAAATTAGACAATGGATAGCATTGCATATAGACCAGTGTCTTCAGGTGTGAAGATATGTCCAGGGTAGAGAATTACAATATTGAGAAGGGAAGGGAAGGGAAGGTTGCGGGAAGGTTGCAAGAAGGGAAGGTTGCGGGAAGGGAAGGTTGCGGGAAGGTTGCGGGA
>VZUI01056443.1:0-21088 GCA_013401135.1 Cettia cetti | reverse complement strand
AATAGCAATAGCAATAGCAATAGCAATAGCAATAGCAATAGCAATAGCAATAGCAATAGCAATAGCAATAGCAATAGTAAAAGCTGCTAGCCAGAGTGTGTCCTGTAGAAGGCACATCCCAAAACATATGGCACCAGCCATTTGGGCAGCTGTGCAGGGAAAGAGTCTGGGCCCCCCAGAGCTGATGAGCTTAAGCTCACTCCTGTGCAAACAGGACCATGCACCTCCTGAACCTTCCCTGACCTTCAAATCCTAATGCCACCTTCACATGACACTGCACCTGAAGCGATCAGCCGCGCTCCGCTCAGCCAGCTCAGGTCTCTGCACCCACAGCACAGCTAATCTGCACCCAGATAAACTCACCATGGGCACTGGACAGATGGATAAAGCTCAGCCTGCTGTCTTATTCACTTTAGGCTGAGAGTATATCTGAGAGTTGGAGAACCAGGACTTTTTTCCCACCTCTAGACTGTGCAGTGAGAGGATCAGCCGTATTCATCTAAAATCTTGAAAACCCAAGCAGATAGATGAACTCAGTTGCATCATTTTCACAAATGCATCCTTGTAAAAGAAGTGTATTTCATTTTTCATTTAATTCCACTTTCTGTGGGAGTAGAATCCAACATAAACAGAATAATAACAAGAAAAAAAAAGATGAGTGGATCACTTACCATTTCCTGCTCTAAAAAAAAAACCCAATTAAAGCTATGTTTCCAAATAAACATATACCATATAAATCAGGGGCCTCCCATGCTGTGTGTCCTCTAGTACCTCTTCTGCTCCTGCCTAACATTAACAAAAGGAACAGAATGCAGTTTAAAGCAGCCATATCTTGTTTAAGAGATGCAATTTAGTATTTACCAAGAAAGAAGAATTTATTTCCTTAAAGAAAACAGACAAATATTAATTCAAAACAAGATTAAAATAGCTACTATAGACCAAGGTTCCTTGCTTGATGGTTTAAGACCTGCTCACTTTTATATACCTTATCCTAACCTACTCATTCTGAAAGCTATCCACATGGGTTCTGTCAAAGGATTCCTTAATTACACTTCTTGCCTTATTCTGAGCCATGGGTAGTCTTGTCAGTCTTGAACATCTTTATTACCCTTCCTTCTAAGCCTGCTTCTTGCAGAAAACTTTCTCCATCCAATGTGATATTTCAGGAAAGAAGGTTCCATACAGGCTCCTTATTGACCAGCAAGTCAATACTCTCTACCTCCCAATTTAACCCCTTCTACACAAGAGAAATAGAGGAAAGTCTTAAATGGAAATCTTCATTGTCATTCTTACTTTCTGTATTTTCCAGCAGGAAAAAAAAAAAAAGCCAAAGCATGAGGTCATCCATGCTTTTCTCCAGAAGAGACGTTTAACCTCCACCTAAAGCTTATCATTATCTAATTGTTGCTTTATGCAAGCAAATTCTCTCAATATAACCCAGTATCTGATCTTGCTCTGCCTTGAACATGATAAAAGCCCTTGAGAAGGGCTGGTCCTATCTCCATCTCAACTCTGCAAGATCCTGGACTTCTTCCAGTTCAGCATCAAACTGGCATGTGAAACAGAAACAGTGCCTAGTGACAGTGATGAATGGTCTGCTCTTGGCTGTTGCCTGCATTCACACTGCTGGATATCCCTACAGTATTTGATTACATAAACCCTGAAATCCTTTTGTCCACATTAAGGATGTTTGGTCAGCACTACAAGATCTAAATAATAATCTCTAGAGAGAAAACTGGCAAACTAGTGTCCAGCGTAAGCAGACAGTATGCAGAGAAAGTCCACCTGTTGAATGAAACTCACTGCTCTCTCAGGACTATGGCACTCAAATATATGGAATTATTTGAAGTAAATCAATGATTAAAAACTAAATAAAATTGTCCCCTTTTCTACCCCCTCCCACCATGCCACGGGGAAAGCAGAGCTCTTGAAGCAGACATCTCCCTCGAAGTCTGTGCTGTATTTGCAAACCCATCTGAGGTCTATCATCATGTGCGTCCACACCCTGACAATTGCCTGAAGGCTGGAGAGATATTTTTAAGGAAAGGGGAACAAAGAAGCAAACAGAAAGGAACCCCTCCCCTTTCTGTGTGTAATATTTTTGGCATCAATAGATTCTGGAGCCTCGAAAAGCAGCACAAAGAGAGGGGTCCTTTCTGCATGTCAGGCCTGCCTCTCTGCAGCACAAGCTGTGGGTCTGCCCTCACAGTCCCCCTGGCAGAGGGGGCTATACCCAAGTGAAGTCTGATGCAAAGATATTATCTTCCCTGAAAGGTCTGAAAAAAGCATCCTGACCCCTGCATGTTCCCTTGAAAACCAGGGTAGGGGCAGGAAGAAATGGTGGAATCAGAGCAGGGGAAGGAATATGAGTTGAATTGGAATTGGTGGGGTTTTTCATATCCAGCACATTTGGTTAGTTTGTCGGTAGCTTGAGGCAGCCACTTTAATAAAAAACTAGTCAAAGTTTAGGGAAGACATAGAGAAAGAGGTGCATGTGTGTGCATGCTTTTACCAATGCCATTGCTGACAAACCGAGGTTTGATAAAGTACATTTCTTGCTTGCGGTGGGATCTGACTGTACATCTTTTGCCACTGCAGAAAGAAAATGCAAAATATGTTTACAAAGCCACAATAAAAACATGCTAATGTGTCGAGGGGCCTTTTTTGGCACTTAAACCCTGAGAATCTGCCTGCAAAGCCCTTTAGTAACTTCTGTATTGAAGGTTCCCATATGAGTTACCCCAGTTAACATCGGAAGGGGTTAAGGAGGAAAAAAATCCCAGCTGCAACCCCAGCTTAGACCTGCCTGTGTAAATTGGTCCTGGATTCCTGTGCAGGTGTGTCAGGTATTTTTTTGTGCTTCTGGGCTTGGACCAGCCAAACACCTCTGTTCTAGAAGTCATGTGCCTGCCTTTCTCACCCACTCCTCCACCCCACCGATTTCTTTCGTGATCATTTCTTCAGCCCATCTCTTCAGGGTGTTCTCAGTAGAGAGAGGGGAGTGAACATCTAATCCCTGGTTGTTGGGCCGGGTTTGTGGGAAGGCCTTTTTTTCCAGGAGAAAATCAGGAAACCTGTGTGATGCAAAACAGTTTACTGTGATTAGAAAGCAGGCGACAAAACGAGAAGGCAGAGGCTTTCTGGGAAAAGTTTCTCCGGGGAATTGCTGCAAGCCACAGTCCTACTATGAAGATGCTTTTCATTTACAATCACAGAATCATTCAGGTTGCCAAATTCCACCAATAAACCATGTCCCCAAGTAGCATACCTACAGTTTCTCCGGGTACCAGTGTGTGTGCTTCTGCTCTTGATAGAGTAAACAATAATCAGGCTGTATTTTACTTCAGCCACAACATATTTCTAGGGCTTTACTTGCCATTAACAAGTGGCAGAAGTGCAAGGAATGTGCAAACATCTCAGCACACATACAGGAAAAGTTCATCCAGCATCTCAGTCCTGGAGCTGCCTGCTGGCAGGATATAGTCATCAGCACCAGAAACTTTAAATTTTCCTTCCCAGAGTAAAAACAGAAACATTGTTCCACTGACACACTGTCCTCGTCTGCTTGTTCAGGCAACTTAAGGCTGGGGCTGGTAACTGCAGCCTGTGTGACAAAGCATCTTGATGGGTGATGCAGCTGGCAGGACTTGGGTAGGATCCTTTCCTTCAAAAGCTGCAAAAACAAGACTGCTTTACTTTGTATCTTTAGTTTTGTTTTAGCATTTGATAAAACACATGGCATTATAGGCAGGAGAGCCTGCCTCTCCCCCTAAAATGCTGCCCAAGGAGTAGACAATAACAAGTAGCATTGATTTATTGCTGCAGAGGAGGTAGAGAAAGAGGAATGTAATAAATGCTGAGGAGATGAGAAATGCACCCATTCCCTCACCCCCTACACACTCACAGGCACTCTGGAGAGGGAGAGGAGGTTATCTGCCATGAACCAGCACATTGCTGAAATTCTAATGAAACAAGAGTCAAAGCAGGTAGGAGGTGGTAGAAATGCTGAGCTTGATGCCCATTTATCATCTTCAAATGCTGAACCCAAGTTGGAGAGGAATGTCAAGAGAAGGACACTCTATTATTTGCAAAATATTGTGTAAGAAAGACAGAGCTAGCTATTTCTTATGCATAATTAGAATAAAAAAGCTTTGTTCCAAAAAAAAATCAAACCCCCTCTTTGAAGGAATACTAATAAGCTTGGCAGAAGAGGCACACAAATGTTAGAAAACACTAATTTAAAATTACCTTTGATACCTAAATGCATCTCCCATACATACAAGAATTATGCAGACATGGTTTGGATTGTCTGATCAGGCAGTGTTTTCCCACACAGCTCCTTCCTTCAATACACAAATTACACTTACTTTGTGGCTATGGCAGCATCCCTACTTCATGTTATTCCAAAAGCTAGAAGGGGATAAGGCCTGTGGGACACAGAAAGTACAAAATTACATCCTTGGATATAATCCTTTGTTCCAGAGAGCTGGGAAATACTGTTCATCCAGGCTTCTCATAGATGGGTTCTAATAGTGTCCTTTTACTTTCTAGGTACCTGATTCCAAGCCCAGTGGTTTGATGTGCAGAAATGCTGAGCTCCCAGTCTCAGCTGAGACAGGCAGAGAGATGCTTCAGTGATTCACACCCTCGTGTCATACAGTAAGTGCTCTGAGAAATCAAGTCCCAGTGGGTTCGGACTTGGCAGCGGCAGTGCTGACATAGATGCCCATTTGCCAAATGACAGTATCATGATATCTCATCTCAGAAAAGTTCTTCTAAAATGAACCAGTTAATGGCTGGGGAGCTCTTGTTCTGCAGTGGCAAGCACTACAGAAAATCCCATGAAGAAAACATTTCAGGATTCAAAGAGCATGGTATAAATCAGAAATATACTGGAAAACAACAGATTGAAATAGGTGTTTGCCAGCTGAGACATGTTTTTCTAGTGCACAGTGGGAGGCTGAAGGACTTTGAATTCATGAAGAAACCCCAAGTACGTGTGTGCAATTAAAGATAAAATTAAAGGGAGTTAAGTGCTGTTGCATGACGTCCACATGACTTATCAGCAGGGTAAACACCATGATGTTGAGATCTGCCAAGGCAGCTAAAAGACCACACCTGTGGGGTGAGAGCCGGCTCTTACAGTATGTAGGAGAAAAAACATGCTGACATCAGTGTTTCACACATAAACACTGATGGCAGTGGACTGGTGAAATTTAGGAAACAGCCCAGCCCAGCTATGGACTAGTCCCTCCTCTTGGGTGCACAACTTTCAATGGTTACCGTTGTACCTTCTGCCCCACAAACTAAGACTTGGCACACTACAAACTTTCCAACAATTCAGTTCTGTCTCAACAATTCAGTTCTGTGAAGTCTGGGGATTGTTTGGCCCATTCTCCTGGTTTTAGTCATGGCATACTGCCTGTGTCAGTCCACCTCACCCAGACCCTCCATCTCTCTTCCCACAGTAACCATCAATTTTAGTTGTGCCCATAGAGTCCAAATCCTTTCTGCTCTGTTTTCCTTTCTCTCATGCATTTATTTTTTCATTCACAGAGCACTGGAGAGTTTCAAAGGATAAGTCATATCATTTTTTTACAAACCAATATTTTCCCTCAATCTAAGTCTTGGCCATGAGGAACAACTACACTAAGTTTTCCTCTCCGCCCTATCTGAAGTAATTCAGCCTCCGGCAAACACCTGGACTGGAAAACTTTACTCCCAGTGGTCAAATTTTGGCAACAATGTAAATGACTGGTAAATGAGAAATCTTAATAAAATGCAAAACTGTCAGAGCCACCTGTAAAAACCTTCAACTCTAGACAGAGCTGAGCTGCTTTAGCGTCCCCAACCTCAGATGTCTGTCCTGGCCATGTGTTTTGTGTTTTCAGCTCAGAGCTGGATATGCACCAGCCACCCATTTAGCTCTGTCACCCTTGTTTCCATCAAAAGCAAAGCTGCAGTGTGACCTGCAGGATGACTGTAGGGTCAGGATCTCTTCAGTTCTGTTCCCTGAATTGGATAGATATGAACCCCAAGAGGTGCTCCTGAACCCTTGAGAGACCTACTGACATGTCCCAGTGAAGATAGTGGTGGAGCCATGGACTTCTCGTCCCCAGAGGGGATGTCCCTCTGCTACCACCCTGCACGTCAGGGGTACGTGGTGGTGACCAACATGCTCAGCAGGGTCTTGTGTAGGGTGTGAAACCAGTGCCCAGCCATTTCTGACAACGCGAACACCCAGCAGTGTCGTGCTTCAGCACACCCTGTTACATGCTAATGTAACATTAAACATTAACTGGAAATAAGTGAAGGTCTCCAGCTCTTTCTCCTTACTGTGGACCTACTTTCTGGCCTTGAGCAAAATGTTAAATTTTTCTGGGAACCAATTTCCTCAGTTAATGAAGTCTGTGGTCGGATGCAATGAAGATCGATTTATTAATGTTTGTGCAGTATGGGAACGTCCTTGAGGGGAATGCTCAGGGGAGAACAGCATTGTTACTCTTATCTCCTCCAAGTTAGTATCTAACACATCTGCTAAGGGTGACTCAGTCCCAGATCTAGCCTTTTGCTTACTAGAAAGTATAGCAGAGTTTCTATAGCACTGTGAAGCATTGGAAATAAACCGAGACAGGGATTTATAGCTGCATTTTCTTGCAGTGTGTTATAATAGCCAGCATTATTTAATCACAGAAACATGATCTGGCCACAGCTAACTAGCTTTGCTCAGGTGTGCTTGTAAATTTAATTTGAGTTCTTCTACCTTGTGCAGAAGTTGAATGCAGGCTAATGTGCGTGCTGGAAAAATAACAAATTGTATTATGGTACAGAACAGGAAACCTTTCAGTTTCACAATGAAATAATACTACTCAATGCCTGCAGTATTTATATAGCCCCATTCAGAAATATATTTTAAATCTTTATACAAACCACTTGCTTGCTATGCCACAGCCAACATGTCCAATCCTATTAAAGAGAAGAAAGCCATTGTAAAAACAAGTCCTCAGTATACATTTAAACAGAGCATTCATTGGAAGAGGAGCCCACTAACAATTGGACCTATATAGCTATTACTAATACAGGTCCTGATAAGAAACTGAATCCATAGCATTAAATATTCATCCATTATGTTCTCCACATAAACACGAGTATAGTGTGTTTTATTTTAAAAACAGTGTCCTGAAAGGCAGAATGGATGGGTCTGGATGTTCTTTTCCACTTGCATTATCCCAGCAAATGAGAAACAAAAAAAAAAGGGGGGGAAAGAAGGTGGAACAGAGGCAAAACGTGTGACAAACTCAAATCCTCTGCCTCACTATACCTCCTGTGTTTTCTCCATGGTATCCAGTGCCTGCAAAACTTGCTGCTTACTCCATTATGTTCCTTCACCCACCTACTGACACATTTCCATTGATCGCCCACATAGCTTTAAGCATTTCTACCCCCCCTGCACTGAAAGCTTTTGCAAGGCAGCTGAGGTACCAACCACTGCCACTGGTCATATGGGATGTGGAAGCATGTTTTGGGCTATGCACATCCTTTTGCATCAGCTCTGGAGACTGGAAGACCCCTCAAAGCCACCTAGTGAGGCAGAGGTCCCTGCTCCTGGGGACAGAGGCGTGACTGCTGTCATGGGTCTTTGCCTTAGAGAGGCACAGGTTGCTTGGCTGCTGCAGGATGTAGCTTCTACACTTCTGCCTTGGCAATGCACCTGTGTTAGGAAACATGGGAGAAAGGCCAGAAAGAAATCACTATCCTGGGAATGTGCTGTTCGGTAGTACAAACAGCTGTGAGGAGAAGAGAGGACAAAAAACTGCCCTTGAAGTCTCATCCTGGCTTGGTTGTAGGCAGCCCTGATGTTGCCTTCAGAAATATTTTTACAGTCCAAAATGACTAGAGAGTATCTGTCAAAAATACAATAGCGTGTGACAAAATAGTATGTCTAGCCCTGGAAACAGAAACAACCTAGCTTTGCATCAACTAAGAAGCTGGAGAATAGTACACAAATATTAAGTATCACTGACTTCTTTTTAGATGCACCTTATTAATAAAACTGGATGCTGGGTTCACTTGGGTTCCTGGAAAACCTTATCTCTAAATTGTAATGCCAAATTAATACAGTAAGGGAATTTATAACTTGTGTTTCTCAGGGGTTGTTTAACAGCTTGATTGCTTGCCAGCAATGCTTTGTCATTCACTACTTCCCACTGGCATTATCTTGAAACTAATTCCAACAGCCAGTTGTTCCAGAGAGTTTAACTGAAATGTGCAATACTGGGAGACACAGCCAACACACCAGCTCCCACTTCATGTGCATTTATAATTGCACAAGAAGTGGTGCTTATTGTACAGTCATCTCTGGTGTTCTCTGAGATGACTCACCTTCTCTCACTTTGTTACACCATGCTAACTTTTACATATATGGTCTATCAACAGGGATGTCCAGACTCATCCTCTCTAACTCTGAGCTTTTTAGCTGGGATCCCTTAATTACAGCCCATCTTTGCTTTAGGTTCTTCCTATAGTCAGAGCAGGGAAACATGCACCTCATGAAGGCGGTTCTGCTCCTTGGTGGGCTGAATCACTGCCGGAAGGCTGCACCCCCTTCCCCGTTGCTCCATTGACTGGGGAAGGAGCCCCAGGCAGGGCTGGCAAGCCTGCTGTGTTCCTGTCCCAACCAGCCCTGCCTGCTGCTGGTGGGCTGAGAGGAGACCTTGGAAGGTGTGAAAGCCTTACTGACGCTTGTCGGGGGTGACTCAACTGCTGGCTTGGGCAATTCAGTTAAATAAATAAATTTACACAACCAAGCCCAAGATGACTTAGGTGGCAGCCCTGCTCTGAGTTGGAGAGGTGCCCCACCAAGCCCTGGAAGCTGCAGTCAGGCTTTCCCAGCCTGCAGTGGCTGAACTTGCAGTCAGTGCAAGTCACACAGCCCCTGACCCCATGCAGGGCTCTCCCCAGGCTGTTTCCAGAGGTAGCCCTCATTTCACCTCTCCTTCCATCACAGCACTTTGCCTTTGCTTGTTTCCAGGGTTCATTCCCAAGTGCTTACCATCTCCCTGCTGCCTGTTTCCTCAGCTGCTGCCTCACACATGCTTCCTCCAGTGTTCTCTGGGTACACCCTCTCCCTCGAGCATTTCTCTCCTGCATTGCTGCTGCTCTTTCCCACCAAGCACGATTTCACCCCTGAGTTTCAGACAGCACTCCAGACATTCACCAGACTCCAATTCTTTGGGGTCATGTCCTGCAGAAAGCATCCACCGTCTCCAGGGATCTCAAGTCCCTTCCTCAGTCTTGGGGAAGATGAGAATTATTCATAGCACCGAAACACTAGCTTTTTGCTCCAGCCACAAAGAAGTCTGTGGTAGGAGAAAGAGACTGGAGCAGCTCAGGGGTGTTACAGATATTTTCATGGAGTAATTGCTCCCCAGTACTTTGATACATGGAGTTGCCTTCTCTAAGCCTGCTAAACATCTGATCTGACTACTGTAACTACACACCACAAGGGAGTTATTGAAGTTACAGAGAAGGAACTCAAGGCTCAACATTTGAGGAGCATTGCTCTTAGAACTACAAAGAGCTCTGCAGGGCCTATTAATAGATTTGGTCGTGGCCCAGTACAGCTGTACGCCCACTGAGCAGGACAGCATGTTCTGATGGCGTTCAGTTGGCTCATAACAACATCAACTCTTTTTTTTTTTACCTCCATGTTACTACTTAATTTCCCTCCTGCTGTTCCATGCTGCTGATTAATCCAGAGCTGTGGGCAGAGGAGAGAAATGTATTTATATTGTAGCATAACTTGTATATATTGCCAAGTTAAAGACGTGTAATCGAGCAAGGCTGCAAACAGAGGGCAGGTATATTCCACAGCAGCTTCATCTCTTCTGTTTTGCTCCTTTGAGCAGCAAAGTAGTGTATGTGGGTGGGTTGGGGAGTGGGAAGGAGCAGGTCACTGCACTGTTTGTGTGACATACCAATGACAGCCAGTCAACTCTTGCACCTGCATGCCAGCCCCAGGCTGTCAGAAGCACCAGAGCCTGAAAAAAAAACCCCAAAACGTAACAATTTCTGCTCTAGTAGGGCATGCATTTGTGCATAACAACACCTCAGCAGAGACGAAGTTCCTCTCTGATCATGGATGAAACTGGACCAGTGTAGTTACTAGTCCAAAATACAGCGCATGGAGGTCATCAATGGGAGATCCTCATTATCCTGATTTGTCAGAAATATATATGTTGTCCTCCCTCACCTCCAAACCAGCTTTCCAGGCTTGGAAGGTCTCTCTATGCCTGCAAAGATCAGCCTTGACTAGCCCATGCAGAGTGGAAAACCTCAGTGTCACCATGTTGGAGCTGTGGATCTCAGGCTGAGGTGGCTTGGTTGTTGGTGATAAAAACAGAGGGTATATCCAGTCTTGTGAGCAGTGTCAGGCACAAAACTCACTGACAAGGCAGGCCAGTGTAGACCAATGCTTTGTGCTTTTTTGCGTCCACTCCCTCCACAGGCAGAGTCAAGAAATCAGAATCACAGAGTGACAGAATAGCTTGAGTTTGAAGGGACCCAAAAGGATCATTGAGTCCAACTCTTAAGGGAATGGTCCGTACAGGGATCTAATATCCTGAACTGGAAATATGTCCCAGTTCAGAGGAGCACCCAGGGTCACAAAGAGTGATGCTCTGTGAGCTGTGTCTGGCTCATGTTTGGTGATGCAGGCTCTGTAACTTTCTTTGGTGCGTCAGAACCCTTTTGCAAGAACCTCTGACTCAGCTATGAGCCTTACTGTCAAAATCCTTGCACAGCATGTGATCCTTAGGAAAACAGAGGTTTAGTTTGGTCCCAAAATGGATATATATTGAATCCACACACCTTGAGTTTTATAACAGCAGCACCCATGGTGCAAAAAGCTGCAGAGCTGCAAGATCCAGTAATTACCTTCTGAACCACTTCTTACATGTGTTTAATAGCATCACAGCATCAGGTTTAGTTGATATTTTGAAGAACAGCTCCAAGGTCCTTTTGCCTTTTCAGAGCTGAAGGAGTTGTTAGAGCAAGAGAGTCACGGAAGCCACAGCAGCAGCAGAAATGGCTGGTGCTGCTGAGCTCCTGCAGCAGCAGAAGTACCAAGTGTCACAGCAAGCATCTGGCTCAGGTACACCACTGTTAACAAAGAGAGAGGGCATAGAGTAGAGCTCTGTGGCAAGTTTCCGGCCAGGGAAGCCAGGATGTGGCAACACTGTGAGTTAGCCCTGCTGTGATAACTCCACAGATGGAGTGGAGCATGCTCCTCCTCTAAGATAAACGTAAGTTTGTCAGTGCACATGGGATAAGCTGCCTCACATTTTCCATGGAGTAAGATTTCGGAGACCAGGCAGTCATGCTGGGAGCTGTTGCTGTTCTGGAAGGTCACACCCAAGTTTGCCACAAGGTCACACTTTCACATTGCCAAGCCTACACAGGGAAGGGTAGCCAACCCAAATCGACAGAAGAATGCAAACAGAGTGTCACAGCCTGGGTGCCCTCGTAGTCACCTCAGCATAACCCCGTGGGTGAAGAGTGGATGAGAAATGAAAAGAGAAAGGCAGAAAGAGAGAAAGTTCTGTGAAGTAGAAAGGGAAAGACTTTGGGGCTTTTTTCAATTGTTGCATGGGGCTTTCATTTTAAGATAATTATTTTTAAAATACAGCTCTGCAGCATGAGATAAATGTCCTGTTGTTCCTGTGGGATATTTAAAAGTGACTCATTAAATATTTCAATAGCAATGCATTGTTTCAGAGATGGAAGGCCTGACAGTGAAAGAGAGACTTCACTGAAAATTAGAAGCGGGCGGCAGTGTGTCTGAAAATTCTGCTCTACAGTCCAGTAGGCATCTTGAAATGCAGCTGTATATCTGTTTTTAGAAGTTTGGCTTTATTTACTGGTATAAATTGGCAGTGGCCTCTTAATTTCCACTGAAGTAGACCGGTTGATACTGGAAGAAGGAATGAATTTCATTATGTGTGTTAAAAAGAAAAAAAAAGGAAAAAAAAAAAAAAGAAAAAAAAACCCCGGAGGTTTTGATGTGGAAAATGTCTTCTCCCTGACAATAAGAAATACTGTAACACTGCCCCTCCCTGTAATTCCTGTACCAAGACCACACTTTGTATTTCAGGTATAACATGATGTCTGGAAAGATGAAGTTCAGAGACTGCAAGAAGTGACGAATTCGTCATACCCCCTCAGGACTTCTTTCAATACTTAATTAATTGCTGTTAAGATGTGCACCTTATTGCTAACTGAAAGGTTGCTATCTTCAGCCTCCAGCCATGGGATCTTGTTATGTATTGCCTGGTAGATTAAAGAGTCTCTGCAATAAAAATCTATGAAAAAATTCACTTGTTACAGAATAAAAATTGGGTGAGGCATATCAAATTGCAGGTTTATAGGTCACAGGAAGGTTTTGGGATAATTTTGTGCTGATTGTAACAAATGTTGACACCACATTTAGAAAAGTTCTTCTCAGTAATTAGGGAGGCCTGAAGGGCCTGAATATGAGTATGGTTTCAGATATACTGTAAGCCTTAAATTTGGAGGATAGTTTCCAGCATTATATTTTTCTTGAATGGTTCTTCTGGATTTCTTATCTTCTTTGCCAGGTGAGTCACTTCCAGTGAAAAGTACAATTGTTACAAAGAGCTCAAGAAGAATAAACAAAAGACATGGGATTGTTCTCCTCTCCCTAAAGTGAGCTAAAATCACAGCCTTTGCCTGGTCAGGGTTCAGATACATTTGGAACATATTCACTCCTCACGCTCTGCATTCTTCTTGCAAATAATACATAATTACGGAGATGTAGCCCCAAGTGGAAAAGGCTGTTTACACAAGCACACAAAGCATACAGAAAATAATACTTTTTACATGCCTGCTTTAGAGATATTTAATAAGTTAATTTCTTTTTATTTCACTTGAGGTCTGTCCTAGCATGCTAGTAGCTGGGCTCTAAATTGCTGCCTTACAGGGATTTCCAAGAGCATTGTGCTTTTTATTATTGTTTTCTGAATCTCCTCCAGTTTACAGATGTCTCTTTTGTACTGAGGCACCCCTTTGTCAAACCTCCATGTAAGGAAAACCAGTAATGAGGTAGTTGCTGTGCAGCATAACAGTTTTCAATTCCTGATGAAGGGAAAAGGAAAGCCAAAGAATAGGATGTGTGGCACTGAGCACTGTGAAGCCTCCAACAGCCAGAAAACATCATACAATAATAGAATGGTTTGGGTTGGAAGGGATCTTAAAGACCACCTGGCTCCAATCCCCTTGCCATGGGCAGGGACACCTTCCACTAGACCAGGGCCCCATCCAGCCCAAGACTCCATACAGCCTGGCCTGGAACACTTCCTTGGACTGGGCCTCCACAACTTTTCTGTGCAGTCTGTTTCAATGTCTCACCATGCTCACAGTAAAGAATAGCTTCTTAATATATAATGCAAACCTGCCCTCTTTTCAGTTTGTAGGCCACTCTCCCTTGGCCTATCAGTACAAATCATGATAAAAAGTCCTTTTCCTGGAACCCCCTTTAGGTACTGGAAGATACCATAAGGTGTCCGTGGTGCCTTTGCTTCTTCAGCCTGAACAACCCTGATCATCTCAGCTTGTCTTCACTGCTGAGAGGTCCTCCAGCCCACTGATCATATTCACAGCCTTCTTCTGGACTCACACCACCAAATCCACAACCAGTTAGGCCCCCCAGAGCTGGATGCAGCACTCCAGGTGGCATTTCACAAGAACGGAGCAGAGGAGCAGAATCCCTTCCTTTACACTGCTATGGATGCAGCCCAGGACAGGGTTGGCTTTCTGGGCTGCAAGTGCACATTGCCAGGTCATGCCCAGATTTTCAGCCCCCAAGACTTTCTCCTTGAGGTTGGTCTCAAAGAAGATGTACCTCATAGTCAACCTGTCTCCTTCAAATGGGGCTCACAATAAGCTCTACACCCATGTGGAGGAAACTGGGTTCTGGTCCCCCATCACCTCAGGAGCATCTCCACAGTCTTCAGTGCAATCCTAAGCACCACAGTCTGAATTTGGGGCTGATGTTTTTCTGAGATGCTCACTGACCTCCATGCAAAAAGGCAGGGCTCACAGAGCTGCCAAGGGAGGCAGCAGGCAAACCAGGAAGTGACGATGTCATAGCAGGGAGTCCCTGCCCTGGGAAAACAGGAGTGCCAGGGCCAACTCATATATGTTGCATCATTAGGTAAAACAAATAAATAGTGTTTAAAGCAAGGAGGGGAGTTGGTTGGACGCAAGCATTGGCATGCTGTCTCAGGTTTTGTGGATACACTGCAGGGCATTTTTGAACCTGAGCCTCTTCTTACACTTAAAATGGGCATAAGGTACTTTTCTTCTATGTAGCAAAACAAGGCTCAAGTGGGAATACTTCCATTAAGTGCATGTGGCCCAGGAAGTGCCTACAAGACATTCCCAGTGACAAGAAATCAAGAAAAAGGGGAACGAGACCAACATGGATGAACAAGGAACTGCTGTCAAAACCCAGACATAAGCAGGAGACACATGAGGTGGAAGCAGGGACCACCCACCTGGGATGAACATTGGGATGTTGTTACATTACGCAGAAGTGCAAGTAGCAAGCCCAAGGCTAAGCATGTCCAGGATAACAAGGTCTTCTTCAAATACATCAATAACAAGAGGAATTCTAAGGAAAATGTGTGTCATCTGCTGAAAGGAACAGGGACCCTTGAAATACGGGTTGCAGAGAAGGCTGAGACACTGCATGTCTTTTTTGCTTCAGTCTTCACTGCCAAGGCAAGACCCAGTGGACCAGAGAGAAAGTCTGGTCCCTTCCATCCTTATCTGTTCCATGATTCTGCTGAAATTCTGGCATTTGCTCAGGCAGGATCATCTTATCTGCCCAGAAAGATCATTCCCGGTGACCACTATAAGATCTGCTCCATAGCTGGCCAATGGTCAGGTGACATTTCTGGTAGTCATGTCCTCAGATACCTTATAAGTGATGCACTATTGAAATGAAAGTCTAATTAAATGTTAATACCACCTGTTGGGTCTTTTGGCCTACAAAATTATCTCTTTGGCTGCATACTGATTTTCTACTGGAAGACACAAGAGCAAGGAAAAGAGAAGGTATTCCTGTGAGGGTCAGTGTGAGAAGCTGATGCATGGACTAACCTGCAATGACCATCTTTGAGAAAACACTGTAATTTACATAGAATGCATTTGTCAAGCTGTTCTCAATACTATGGACACCATCTGTAACATTTAAGGTCCATATCACACACTACAAGACTCTGAAGACTACACTGCTGCTGTCTTTTCTCAGTGTTTTATTCTCTCAGAATTCATGTGTTAGTGCATGTCAGATTTTACAGGACTGTACTCCTCAATACAGAGTAAAGAGGACATGGTAACACCCAATTTAAATTGAGTGCTGTTGTTAAAGAGATTTGTGAAACCTGCATTGGGTTATAAAGGAACACTGAGCTCCCTCTGATGTGGTCCCTGTTTACTTCGTGTTGTTCAGGTTCATCTTCACTTGTCTTTAAACCCAGTTCATGAGCTCTGAATCTCCTGAGTTTGTGAAGCCAAGGCTACAAATCCCAGGAGAATGGGCACTGCTAGTTTCCAAGCCAGCAGAGACTTCACAGGAATTGCAGCTTCTTGTGGTGCAGGTTAAACATGCATTATCAGGGGCTTTGAGATCACCCACTGATAATGGTCACACGAGGTGACAGAAACCCTGCAGCCCCTCTCTCTTTCCTCTCTTCCTCTTCCCATACAAGGTACATGTCTTTATTTGAAACTGAAAACACAGGAGGCACATGAGAAGGAGAATTCATCTTTTCTGAACATCACCACAAGCATGACACCTGCCAGCTTCTTAGATGAAAAGAAAATCTGGACCAGGATAGGAAACTATCCTCCTGCATGCCATTTTTTAATGAAGACACCAGGATTGGTGCTCCATGCCTATGCAAAAAAAAAAAAAAAAACCAAACCAGAAAATATAAAATATTTTCTTATCTGACCTCTTTGCAGCCAGCCAGATTTGGGAAGAAGAATGTATCAGCACAGCGGGGACTCCGCAATAGTGCCATGCCTGTTCTCTTGCATGGTCCATAATGTGCACACCTAACCAGGTAGTGTTAGAATTTGGGCAGTGGACATACAAGGGAGGTGGTGTTAACCCTTTCAGTCTCTCCCATATGCACAGATGTCTATTAACTCTGCCTCTGCTCAGAAAAAGAAGGCTCAATAACTGCAGAAATAGACAAATTGCTGCTGAAGGAAAACATGGAGAGACACCAGCAAGGGGCACATAAAACATCTGAAGAATTACTCCCTCGGGAGAAGAAAACTTGTGATGACGCACTATTCAAGACTCCAGTCCAGGCTGTTTTTTAAGGCTTTTGAATTCCTTGCTCCCTTCCTGACCTTTTATGAACAGATCAGGGCCTTCTTTGCAAGTGCCATGGGAGGATGCATGTGTCCTTGGTCTTCTGCTTGCAGCTTTTAACAGCAGGCTTCTTACACTTGTACTAAGTGAGATTTAATGATATGTCAACAAGTGTGCCCGATTAAAGGAGAAGATAACCCATTAAGTGGTGTTGTTTCAGAACAGATAACCTGCAATTTGGAAGCAACATGCTGTTTTAAAAACAGGGTAGATAGTTTGCAAGTCATGTCAGGTAAATAAGGTTCTTGTCTCCTAGAAGACCAGGACATCCACAACAAACCTTACCTGGCTAATCTAGTTTCTTTGTTATTGTGTCTGTGTAATTAGGCAGAGAAACAATCATGTCAGGGGAAAGCATCCTGACTCATCTAACATCACATATCCCCTTATTTCTTTTATCCTGAGAGTCTGCAGGATTTTGAAAAACTCAGCAGGGCTTGAGTCACTGACACTCATTTTCAGCGCTCGGGTCAGTTCACGATCTCCATCAGAAACTCCTAGTGGATGGGATTGCCTGCTCTGTGTTTGGTTTCCAGAGAAAAGGGGCAAGATGGGATTATGACATAGTGCTTCTCACATGTAAGAGAGTGAGCTCATTTTTCCCAGCACTGAATAAGGGGCCACCAGTATATTTTCAGAGGAACTGTGAGCACTCTTGTTTGTTCCCTGCTTGTACAGAGTTGATCTTCCTATACTATGTCCTGCCAGCTGAGAGAGGTGTAACCTGAAAGGAATGCTGATGGCATCCCTGTAGGTATGTGATAACCCAAGGTTATTAACAAGTTTAAGATAACTGGAGCTCGAGCCCCGTCCTACTGGAGTACTAAGAAAACCTTACTCATGACTCAATACGGAAAGTGGAAGCATAAGCTCTCCCTTAACAGTCACAAGATCAGAATCAGCAGAATAAAAACTCATTGTTTAGGGCAACATATTACACCATAAGCAGGGGACAAATGAGGTGCAGGCAGAGGCTGAACCATCCTGACACTCTTCTTCCCTCCTTGTTCATCTGGGCGTGTGCTCACACAGACAAAGGGCGGTGTGGGCGTGGGCACGGCAGGGAAAGTTGACACTCTGTGGGACGGTGTTCCAAGGTCCATAACCTAAAGCTGCTCTGCTCCCCGTGACGTTTCAACTGACCCAGACACCGCTGCTTCCACCACGTCTCCTGGGAGCTGCCCTTGCAGCCTGCTAGCGTTACAAAGGCTATTCAGTTTATGTTCTCCTTTGTTCAATTTAATCTAATTGCTCTTAGCCATGAAAGTCCTTTAACCACACTAAACAATTCCTCTTCCTCACTGGAGTTTACACCCATCAAATACTTGTAGATAGTTATCGTGCTTCCTTTAGTCATTGTTTAGCCAAGAAATACAAGTCTCATCCAACTTCTGCTGGTGTAACACTGAACATGGGAGGAATAAAGCCTGCCTAATGGAGAACATAAGGCAGGCTGCTTCAGCATAAAGCTTTTTAAGAACTTCCCTCTGGCAGATAATTCACAGCTGGCCTCAAAAGAAGCATTGCTAGCCAGGAGGAGGGCAAGTCAAGAGCTAAAAGATGATCTGATTTAGGGATTTGTCAGTCAGGTTTTAGTGGTTGAGATGATACAGGACAGATTCAAGTATTCCTCAGAGCTGAGTCTTTTCTAGTCCAGACCAGTGTTGGGAATGGGTTAACCATCTGCAAACCACAGGGATGCATTGCCTGGAAGAATGCAAGCTGGTCTGTGTCCACAGTGGAATGGACACAGTGTGAATGAATGTGAGACACTGTCCAGGCTCATGCCCTGACCATTTTCACTTTACCAGTACACACAGAGCCTCTGCCTGGTTTAAGCTCTGGCTGAATGGAGGGCTCACAGAAGATCTGTGGGGACACAACATTCATTCCCCTGCAGGCTCTGGGGACTGGAGTTTGGAGCACTGGTCTGGAGGATAATAGTCTGCCTTCTGGCACTGAATTCATGTACCCAAAGGACATTATATCATTTTTGTTTCTTGCCCATGTTCTCACCTCACCTTCTCTCTCTCTTTTTTTTTTTTTTTTTGTGTGTGTGTGTGTGTGTGTGTTAATTTCCAGCCCCTGCATTGCTCCTAATACATTTAATATGATCATTTTATGAATATTCAGGATTAATTTTTGTAATACTAAGAATAGCACAAAACTGCAGAAACAGGAGAGACACCATTAACTGGTTCCAGGACTGTCTGGAGCAATGTAGAAGAATCTATTTCACCAGGCTGCAGCAACCCTTTGGCCATGTGCATCAATGCTCTGGCATTTCTTGCTAGGAAAAATTAAGTCTAACAGGAATGGTCATATTTGAACTTCCCCATCCACTGAGGTACATGGTCATTGGGACACTCAAAGTAAACACCTGCTCCCTTCCTACACTGCATACCTTTCTTCCTTTGCCAGGCTACAGTGGGGACCAGCTTGGTCCTGCCCTGCATAACACACTTTCTGGATGGATGCAGCAGTCAGCCCTGCACCACTCCTGGGTCATTTGTTCCAGTGACAGCAATCAAGACCTACAGCACTACTGCCATTTCCAGCAGCAACAGATTTCTCTCCTGGTCTTCTGGACAGCACCATGAAAAGCAATGGTTCCAGCAGCAAACTGCAGTGTGAATTTGCCAAATAGCTTCCTTGCAGTTTTTCTTGGCTGCAGCTGAGCATGCTTTGTGGACATAATGTCATATTTCAAAATGCACAGAGTGCTGGTTTAGTGCTGGAGAGATTAGCCAGGCTTGGTCTCTCATCTTAGTGCCTACAAGAAGCAGAACCTGGGGTGAACTATGTTCCTAGTTGTACCTGAAGTTTATTTCAAAGTAAACCAACTTACTTACAATGAAAACCCCAGCTGAACTGTTAGTGCAAAGTGTATGACTGGAGGGACCCCAAGCAAGGGTGGTACTGAAGACACAGCTTTCCCCAAACCAGTACATGTTTCCCTTGAGAAGCACCTGAAAACAAGAAAGTATTGACACACTGAGATCTGTGGCACTCTGCTGTGCTTCTTATTCCCTTTTCAGATAGCACTTCAATATTCAAGCATGGTGAGCTTCTCTAAGTAATGAGAAATTCAGTGTGCCCAGGGTAGCTGTTCATGTAGGTTCCAGCTTTTATTTCTCCTGGAGAGGTCAGTCTTCCATGTCCATACCTTGTGGTGAGTCTTGAGAGCTGCTGCTTGGACTCTTGCACAGAGACCCTAACCCCAACTAAGCTCATCAAGGATGGATCCTCTGATCACACAGAAGTCCTCTCTCATATGCCTCTTGTACTGCCAGGGAGAAAGATACTTGGACAGAGATTAAGTGAAATGACCAATACTCCTTATACCCCACTTCTCTACAGCTACTGGCTGGGGCCACTGGTGTCAGTTAGGCTTGGAAAGGCACAGGTGTGGCTCCAGATTTGTCCTGAGTGGTCTTCATGTCTCTCTCTGTGGGCCTGGCTTCTCCTATCCACCACATTCCTTCCTTGGCAGCTCAGCCCCAAAAAGCCATCACTTGTATTTGGCTTACTTTAGCCCCTATAAATTCAAGCTGTTTATTACACATGACTTCATATTTGTCTCAAATGGCTCCATATTTGTCTGGATATTCTTTTCCCTTCGTGCTCCTTAATAGTTTCCCCAAACGTTTTCCTGACTTTTATTTTTTGGGGCATGGCTGTGTTAGGAATAGGAAGAAAAAGGAATAGTTTGTTCTGAGTACAGATGTACTGGTTTTGGTAGGAGCCTGCCAACACAAGGAGTCTGAGCCAGCACTTTTCATGGTGTCTGCTGATTTTTCTCCGGAGAGCCATTTTTCTAGGCAGTGTGCTGGAAGTGCTTCCCCTACCCAGAGGGCACACACAGGTTTGCAGTATAAAGGGGAGACAGAAGGTGCCTACACTGCACCAATCCTCCTCCTGCAGAGCCAAGGAAGAGTCTTTTTTTTTCTTGCTTTTATTCAGACAAATGTTCCTGGAAACTTTGGCGGCATTTGTCTTGGTCATAACCACATTGTACACACTGGAGAGTTCCTAATAATGTAAATCCATTAGGCTTAAATGATAAAAGCAGAAAAAAACATTGTAAGACAGAAATGAAAAAGAGACTGTCTATTATGGGTTAGATCTATATTTAGCACCTTGGACTCAAAAGCACTGTAGAATCATGGAAATTAAAAACAGACCAGAGCATCCACTCCATGGAAATGCAAGAGCTATGGGAAAAGGCAGAACAAACTGTTCTTGCTTTCTCCAGAATCTTGCAAACACAGAGGTAACCAGGGGTGGGGGCAAAGCAGTAAGTACAAACTGAAGAGAGACCTTGGGAGGCAAAGAAAGATCAAAGATGATGCACTCAGTTATGAGTGCAGGAAGGGACACCTAAGACACAGCAGCCCTGCTCACTGCTCTGTCTCCTAGGCATATGGTGAGGGAACAATATGTTATTAATAACTCACAATAACCAGTCTGTTATCATCTATTCACAAATTAAAAACACAATATTCTTTAATTACAACAACAACAACCACAACAACAACAACAATATTAATGTTAATGTTAATGTTAATGTTAATGTTAATGTTAATGTTAATGTTAATGTTAATGTTAATGTTAATGTTAATG
>VZUI01056442.1:0-16017 GCA_013401135.1 Cettia cetti | reverse complement strand
GGGCCTCCGGCGCGGCGCGGCACCTGCCCCTGGCCCCGCGGGCGGACAGCGGCTCCCCCTGCCCCCGCGGCTGCTGCCGATGATGCTGCAAAATGCGCGGGGCGGCGGGGACAGGTGGCGGAGGCTGCGCTCCTATCTGCGGGGGTCGGGCGGCCGCTGCCCGCCGGAGGGACGGCGAGCGGGCGGCGAGGGAGGCGCAGCGAGCGGCGGCGGCGGGACTCAGCTCCGCGCTCGCCCCTTTACGCACCGTCTCCTCCTCCCTCCAGCTGATAATAAAGCAGCGCCGGCTCCTGCTTCAGCCCAAGACGGGGAGCTGCCGGCAAAGTGACGTGGGGCTGACGCAGAGAGGGGCAGAAACTCCACAAAATGAGCCTGAAATAAAAAATGAAAAAAAAAAAAAGACAAGGGAGGCAGGAGGGGGAGCGGGGGAAAGGGAGGGTGGCTAAGAGCAGATACCAATAGGCAGCTTGCACTTGAGCTTTCAGCCTCGCACGTACATGTACATGTACACACACACACACGCTCATACAAGCGTACACGCAGAATGCCCCGCGGAATGGGCAGCGCGCCGTTGCCTGTGCGGGCTGTGTGCCCCGCCGGGCGGACGGAGGCACCGTGCCGAGAGGCACCTGGCATACCCGCCAGGGCGGGAGCTCGCCATGGGTGATAAACGGGGATGGTGCGAGAGCCCCGGGAGGCGACGGATGAGCGACCCTAAACCGCCTTGTTTTCCCCTTGACAGCTCCGCGGTCGGAGCTGCTTTTCGTTTTTCTTTCCCCACCCCCGGTTGCGGGTTCCGCAGCGCTGCCGGTGCACCGGATCCCGCCGCAGTGCCCCGCGCTGAGCGCTCCGCAGGCGCCACCGCGCGTTCCGCCTCCGCCGTGCACCCGGCCCGCCCGGGGGGGCCGTGCAGCCCCGGCCGCCCCACCGACCCCTCCCGGCGCCGGCGGGCGATGGCACACGACACACCGCAAGAAGAAGTTATCATTTCCGTACATCGAGGCTGAGGCGAGTCTGAATGACATGCGTGTGTCACGTATTCGCAGGTGCAAAGAGCAGGTGATCTGGGATGCTCTTCCTTTGCCGTTTATGAGATGCTCTGCTTCTGTCCTGGCACATGACAGGTAGTCCTTCATCTGTGACGACAGGTTCTTCACTTACCACCTTACCATTAAGTATAAAGGTGTTGATGGTCCTTCCTTATCGAATTACCCAAGCTGAGTATTTTGAAATTACTAAATCATGGCGAATTAAAGGAAAAAAAAGGTAACAGAACTCCTATTACAAAGGTACAGAATGAACAGTTAATACAGTGTTAGGAGGGGCTTAGGAATCAATTTGATATGACACTTACTAATCGAAAACACACTCCATTCTATTTGCATCTTCTCAGGCTAACAGGAAAATCCACATCTTACCAGGTGGCTTTGTAGGCTGTCATGGGTTCATTTTGTTTTAGAAGAACATCCTACTAGGAAAGTCGTAGCCATACCTAGCTGAAACACACTATATGCAAATAATATACCTCCCCACAAAGCAACAAATGCAGACTGTACAGAAAGATGTAATCAAACGTATTGTCAGTCATGATATTTTTAAACCGAAGTTATTAAAGTTTAAATAAATTTGTTGTGTAGGTACTCAGAATATACTGCCTCCCTATGAAGTTCAGCACTTTGTCCTTTCTAAATAAAACTCAAGGAAGATGAAGAGAGTCCAGATGAATACAAAGCATAAAAACCTGGAAGGACCTTTTGTCTACACCTAATAGAATTTCTTTTTTGAAAGGCACTAATAAATTTAAAGTAAAGCATTTCTCTAAACAAAATATTTATGGAGGATAGAAAATAAGATTAAAATGTGCAGCAATTTTCTAGAGGCAAAAGCTGATGATTTTTAAAGGATTTGGAGGAAAGAGAGATAAAAATAATAGCACAAAGTGCAATATGATTCAAATGAGAGAGAACCTTGAGAAAGAGCCTTAATGCAGAATAGAAGTAAAACTTTGAAACCGGTAAGTTGCTACAACACCTGCATTACAAAATCTGCTTACAGCTTTGGAAAACATGCTTTATTCCCATCTCTCTCCTGGAGGAACACAAAGGCATCACCTCTTCAGGGAAGTAAGTACCCATTTTAACAATCCTACTGATTTTATGACAACAAGCTCACATTTGTCTAATCATATGTAAGCACATACTGAACATTATTCTTTCACATTCTTTCTCTGTTTTCTGTGAATCTGTGAAATTGAGAAGTTGTCAAAGAATTTTTAGATAAAGCCATGCAGTTTGATCAAATTTGCTAACTAGATATTTTAATAGTGTTGAAAGAGTAAAGTTCTGTAGGCCAGATCATACATTCATAACTCAGCAGGTCAGTGTTAATTAAAGCTAGAGGCAATACTTGGGAAAGGGTGTTATCAACTGTGGTAGTAAACATCAGTTTATATTTACTGCAATTCAGAAGATTTCTCATAGGAGTGTTGCTGAACTGTACAGTAGTCTTGTCTTAAAATATTTGAGGTACATAGGGTTCTTCTACATGACAATGCCAAAATTATCAGGTGTGAAAATATGATGGTAAAATTACCAAATGCTGTTAAAAATCTATTTTCCCCCTAAAATTAGTATTTTACCAAAATTGACTGGGGGAAGAATGTGGGAAGAAACAAACTGAAAGTGTCATATTTTCAGGCTGCCAAAATTGTCAATATGAAAGCTATGGAATGCTCCATCAAGAAATAGCATTGCTGGCTTAGTGGGGCAAACAGCAACTCCTTCTACAGGGACAGCTCCTGCTTTGAGTCTTTAAATTCTAGAATTACTGAAGGGTAACTGTACAAAGAAATTCAGTGGTGAATCATTACTTCATTTCTATATAGGTAAGTTTTATTTCTATGTTTTCTATGCTTTTTTTTTTTCCTAATAGATTCAAGAAAGTAGAGAAGAACTTAAAATGCTCAAATACTTCCTAATTATCAGTAGTTAAGGAAGAGCCACAGTATGAATCAGTATTTAAGGAACTGTTGGAAGCCACAACTAAACCACTAGAGACAAGTAGCTTTCTGGTAGTGCTACAAGAGTAAACATCATCCTGAAGGTAGTAAAACTCTAGCAAAGATCTGAAAATATTACAAAACTATAGAGTGTGATCAGAGGGCTAGAAAATATGAATTGAGTCAAGAGTGAAAGAACTCACTTTCTTCAGTTCATGAAAGTCTTAATAACACCCCTGAAATATATAATAAGGACAGGTAATATTTTTTTTTTCTTTGTCTGTAGGGTAGGACAAGCATAATACACTTGATTTATAACAAGGCAGATTCATGTTTGACATTATGAAAACTTTTGAACAGGACAGTTAAACACAGCAAATAGATCACTTCAGAGAACACTAAAATCTTGAGTAATAGAGTCTTCTCAGAGCAGTTGAAGTAAACGTCTTCCAAGCTGGTAAAGAGATTTGCCTCAGTAGGTGAAAGCAAATCAATGACTTCCCAGAATTTCTGTTCATTTGCAATATTTATTTCTTTGCCTGCTTTTATTTACTGACATAGATAAAGTTATTGGAGAATATTCATCTGAATATATTAGAAGGAAAACCTGAAGATGCAGAAAAACTCAGTGCATGAAATCGCTGTTCTAAAGTTGAGTGATTACTTCAAAAGTTTTGAAACTTTAACTCACACACCATACATAAAGAATGTGTCACAGCATAAGAATTATGGTAAATATCTGTAAAGATTTAAACATATATTTCTGGAAAAGAGATAGGAGCTGAAAACTCAAGGACTCCTTGTGAGACTACCGTTACTTAGGTGGAGGAGTAAGAAATTATACCACAGAGTCTGGGAATAGGTAAAGGCCACATGATTTGTGTGTGTGCTATGGTATCCTATCCTGTCCAAAGCAGTGTGTACAGAAAGACCAAAACTGTGCAGAAATAAAATGCTTAAATTTTGATTACAGTTTGGGAATTTTTAGCTCTTACAAGAGGGAGAGGTTGGACAGTTCATGGAACCTCACCATCTTATCAGAAGCATTTTGTTTTCCAGCAAAATATCCCAATTCCCATGAAACTTTTCACATGAAGGTGTTCTTGCGTTTAAGCTGGAACCGTGGTCAAAGACACACATCTGTACCATGACTCAGAGCAAACCTGCGAACTCAAGTCAACAGCATCTTTTGGGCTGACAACTACACAGAGGTGTTCCTGCTTCTCCTACATGAGATCCCTAAATGACAAAATTTGTCTTCCATACAACACTCTTCTAAATTTTCTCCAAACACAAGGCACTCTCTGAGTGTTTCAGCCTACATTTTATTTTTTCCAGTGTTCCACCTATTTGCAGATTTATCTAACTACTTTATCCTGGCTGATTTTGCATTCCTAATAATGGAAACCTTGTCACTTGAAACGCAGCTCAGCCTTTATTTGCTTTAAAGTGAAGCTGAATCCTGCCACCTTGTGCTCAAGAAAATTAGCACATCTCTTTATTTTGGGAAGAAGCAAAAAAAAGAGGAAAGGGGAAGGAAAAGTTTATTAACTACCATGCTTATATTAAACAAAGAATTAATTGAGGATCTGAAGATTTAATTTTTCTGGTCCAGTTTGATATTGCCTGAGATATCTACCTGAGTTCTTTTCAAAAGGACAGTCACTCTGCTAAGAGACACTCTTCACATAATAGACAGCCACTTTTCATATCCCCACAGAGTTTTGGAGCTGCAGTCTCCCGCATGACCCGATGGAGCAAAGACACTTACCCAGCCTCTCATCCCATAACCTCTGTCTGTTTGATGGCTCAAGGCATTAATCACAGAGTTTTAGTTGCTCTTGGTCACATTTGCTATGAGACCAGCACTACTTCCATCAATAAGAAATCACGTCACAGACTGGAGGGAGAGACCCTTCTCATTTATAAAAAATAAGAGTATTTTTTGAGGGGGTCGTAAAAGCAAAGCTTGTAGGGAGCAATGGATATCCCTTTTCTGGTGAAGTCCAAGTCAGCATTCTTTTTTACTTTCTGACAGGATTCCACAAGTACCTTTCTGGTAATGTGTGAATGCAAACATCATCCTGAAGGTGGTAGAACTGGAACAGACTTGGAAAGGTATCTTCCTCCACCACATGCTTACTTGTGCCTCTCCTCCTCCCCCCCCCCCCCCCCCCCCCCCATATTGTCACTGTGAGCTCCTACTTCAGCATCAGTCTATCTCATCCACCACTCCTGTGAGTCTCTGTGTAGCCAGACAAATGGAACAGCTTGTTGATTCTGCAGCTATCCACTTCCCACTTTCTGGATGCCTGGCAGCAAACATAAACGGTGTGCTTACCTGTAAGACTTCAGCAACAGATGTCCCAAAGCAACTGATCAACACTAATGTTCTATTTTGCTGGGTTATTTCCAAACAGTGTTTGTTCAGGTTAAGTTTTATCAATTGCACAGGTTTTCTCAGTTCATGGACGTAATTTCTTCCTCAGATAACTCAGCTGACTCTCTATATGTCTGTTTAACATACATACTTTGCTGTGCAAGTCATGCTTGCCTTTGTGATTACAAGGATACAGTAGGTAGAAAATGGCAACATGATAAAAATCTGAGAGCCAGTTGTCAATTTTCTCCCTATTTGAAAGCTGTACAAACTGTAAGGATTTTTTGGCCATGTTGAGCCAATGATATTCTGAATCTTCCTTTAGAGTAGTCAGTGTAAAATAAGATTAAAAAAAAAAAAAGAAAAAAAAAAAAAGACAAAGAAAGACTCCCCAAAACCCAGTCTCCAGTACAATAATCAAAAAGATCCAAAGTAATCTGAAGACTTAGCTATTGGAACATTGCAAGCTAGCTTAATTTGACACAAGTTACTGAGTTACTGCTACTCTCATCATTTACATTCACATGGGCTACATAATATTGTGCATTGCTTGTGGTTATGATTTCCAACTCCTTGTCCTCCTAGGCCATAGGAAATGGAGGGACCTGAACGAAAACTCTGTAATTTATTGCTCAAGATAGATATAATTTAGTTTTTGATGCAGATATGGTTATCATGGCTGTGCTAGATAGTGTTTCATTCTAACAGAGGACTAATCTCATTATAAGGCCTTTTTCTCCAAGGGGAAATACTGCTTACAGTTGTGTTCTTTGTTGACAGTATACAGAGGACACAGTAATTGTGTTCCAAAACTACTGATGATGTCTGAGCTTGCCTTTTGTCACAATGGTACAGATAACAGCCATGAGCAGTGATAAGCAGTCAAACCAGTAGACACCGAGGTCAGAAATCAATTGCTTCCAGCTGATCGATTTAGGACTGAAAGATCCTGATGGTTGGTATAGCAGCTGTAAATGGAGGTAATTATTCCACTTATGGATAATATACTGTGAATGTCTTGGCAAATCCAATCTTCATCTAACTGAAAATCACATGTACTGGACCATTGTTAATTTTTCTTTCCCTTTATTATAAATAATTACTAGAGATAATACTATGTAAATGTAATACTTGTTGTTGTGGTGTGTCTTTACAGTTTCCAGGATGGCCCTCCCCTGAGGTTGTCCCCCTCCACCGCAATTTCTGTTTCCATTTGGCTCTTCCCATGTCTAGTTATATTTTTCATGGCTTGTGCAGCTTCTGTACAATTAACTCTTTTTAAGACTGAGCAAGAAGAAAACAGGATAACTTTTATAAAAGATCGAGTAATTTCTTTGCAGTATAATAAAGTATTGTGCTCCCAGAAAATGTTCATCTTGTCCCCTGTTGATGAAATAATCTCTTGAAGGTGACAGAATTCTTTGCCGCCCTCTGGCTTGACTTAAAAGAACATACTGACAAGTTTGCTGCAAAGTCACTCTGCTGTCATCTGGAGGCTTTCCTGTTAAAGCTTATTTTCAGGATATAGTCTAGCACGGAAGCTATGCAGATCCCTTTAGAACTTTTTTCAGTCTTCCCTTTCCCTACATTATCTCCTTGTCTCATCTACTTATAAAGCCTTTGCTGATTATTTTCTGTGGCTTCCATAGCCTTCAGTGGCCACCAAGATGTTCCGATCTTTTCGTCATCTCCTACAGAGTCTTCTCCTCTCCACAACACCTAGAATTGCTCACAGGGCATGAGGGACCCTCTTACATAATGTTCTGCGGGTTTCTATGGTACTTCCACTGTTTCCCACAGCAACCATACAGAGCAAGATACATTTTAAGATGTTCCATCATGAGTTATAAATCCTTCTCACAAGATTCAGATAACATTGTTTTTTCACATGATGATGTCCAGCTAAGGCAGAGGCACTATTTGGTGTCAGTTTTCTGAAGTCCAACAATATTATCTTGTGGTGTGGCAAAATCTCAGTCAAAGAAAGAGCTGATAGTCATCATTCTTTAACAAGGAATGAAAGAAAGTTTAAAATCTGGAAACATTTGGGTTTTGAAAATGTTGCCTTAAATCAGTCTCTTTGGGTTTGATACCTTCCTCAAATGTCTAGGTAAGGCAGTGTCCAGCAGCCTCTCCCAAGCAGCTGGCTGCACCAATTGGATTAAGCACATTATGTACAATTCTGTACAGAAACAGTGCAGAACTGTTGACCCTTGGCAGTATTCACAGTCATTTAACATTCGCCTTACAGCTTAGGTTCTGAAGCTGAAGTTGGTGAAATATTCTTATTACCTCAATTGAAGCTTATCTATCATGCACAGTTTAGTCCTCAGCGGTTAAATCCTGTTTGGGTTGTACTTTTTTGCTTTGGCCTTATTTGTCACCCGTTAGCTTGAAATTATAGTGTAGCAAAAGTTTATACCTACTTTTAGTGGAATTTAAGTTTTTCAGTGGATTATCCTTCTTAGAGGTATGAAAATTCTTGTTAGTGTGTTCTATTCATGCCCAAAATACTTGATTTTATTCTGTTCCTGTGTTGTTTTTTGTTGTTTGGGGGTTGTTTTGTCAATATGGCATGTTGACTTCCACTAAATATATTTTCACTTGAACATTTAATCCAAGAATTACAGGGCAAAAAAGGACCTTCTATCAAAGTTGACAACATAAGGCAGTTAATACTTGTTTTTTCCCCATCATTTAAGGTTTCATTACTCATCTTACCTGAAGAACACCTTCTCTCTTCAGAGACTGGTACTTTTACTTGTCATTTACGTAGGCAATGCTTTTTGTGATCTGTTCCCATCAGAAGTACCTTCTAATGACTACTCTTTCTTTAAGGGCCACTACTGTCAGATACCACACTCATGTCATGGGGCTTCTTCTAACTTTTTTACGTAAAAACAAATATATGGATGAGGTAACTAACAACACCAGTGGCACATCAGCAGCAGCATTCAGGCTCTCTTGAGCTGTTTCAGAATTTAGTCCATCCCAACTGAAGAAACAAGCAGATGAAATAACAGGAAATGAACTCACCCTTTAACAGGGAAAAGAAACACTTACTGTGAATTCATTCCTCCCCACACCTAAGAGATGAGGTTGGCATTCCACAGGTTTAATTTGTTCCTTACAAGTGCCACTGAACACTTATCTCTGCAGCAAAAAAAATTCTCTTATTTTGTTAGTAATTTGGTCCCACACCTAGAAAAGAAGCTGAAAAAATCCAGAAGTTTGATATCAAACCTCATACCTGTTGATATCAAACAAACACAGCCTTTCTTAGCTGTGCCCATTTTAATGTGCTTTTGAAGACCTCTCCTGAAGAATTACTGTCTTCTGAAGGAGTCAGATTTTTCTTAGCAGCAGAGGCAGAATTTAGTGTCAGGATTTATCTCAGTACATGTGGAATTTCACAGCATAACTCTATTTTTATATTTAGTCAGGAGAGATGGACAATAGTTGAAATATCTCACCCTACAGAAAAGTCTGATCCATGTCAGATGGATTGTTTTCTGGAAGTATCTATTTCTCTACTGACTGCAAGGTGACTACCTAGATGTCGAGGCCTTTATTTAAGATGAACATATTTAAATGAATACTGGTCATAAATGGGTTTCTCTGTTTGGTTGGAAACATCTGTTGATGTTCCTACAAATATTTGGAGTAGAAGCCCTGAATAACAAATTACTTTGACTACATGATCATTCTGTCCCACAAAAAAAAATTTCTTGATCACAATTCCTTATAATTTTTTATTTCTGTCAATGAAGTTAAAAGATGTGAAAGAGCATTCTCCAGAAAAACAGTGAGCAAAATCCCCTTCAATTTCAATCATATTCCAGCACAGTTTGTATATTTACAAGGTTAAATTCACTGACTAATAGCCAGTAATATTTTGTTTTTCATCTTGATTCAAGCAGATGATCCTTCTTCAAGTCTACATGTAGTGGAATTATTTTGCCAAAGATGTAGCTGTTCAACAACAATGTGCATTATAGGACACACACACATGCCTGTAACAGCCCAGTTTTTGCCTTTGGGGACTCTCTTGCTTCCAGAGTAATTGATTGGTGTTTTCTTACTGAATCCCAGATATTCAAATCCTTCAACCTATTTTAATCAATGAAGCAAAGCTCTCATGAAGCAAAGTAGTTTCTGAAATATAGCCTAAAAGCTCATGTTCTTGTAGCCCATTCCTGTTCGTTTCCTTTATCTACCCCAGGAATCCTTTCTTCCCCTCTACTGTCCTCACCAATATTCAATACTCCACAACTCATTTTCATTTAGCTCCCACAGTGAGAATGAAACACCTTCTGTGCAACATTCTTCTTCTTGGCACATGACTATGCCTCATCAGAGCTTTGTGGAGTCATATCAGCCAGGGATTTCCCAGTATTTTGTAGAGGAATATAATTATCTAAAGTCAGGGTTCACAGATGGCCAAATCCAATTGATGTGCTGGTTTTGCCCCTTAATACAGGTAATAGTTACTCAGAGTTGGATGTGCTCTCTCTTTCACTTTTAAAGTTGCTGGTCCAGTCCAGATTCTGCAGCTACAGGGCTTTCACCAAGCCTGGGACAGCTCACTACACTTGAAGGCTAAGGTGCTTATGTTAAAAAACAAGAGTTTTTTTCCTATCATTTCCTGAAAGGAAAGGGTCTCATGTCCTACTTCATATTGCATATGTACCCACATTAGGTCTTGGGGGGCTCACTGAGAAGTGGTTAGTCTTCTTTCCCATCACTGTTTATGGTGTTTTGACAGGATTTGTTTCATGGTTGACTCTAGCATAGTAGTCCCTACAACTTTATTTTTTCTTTTTATTTGAGTGACAGTGGGGTAGTTGAAGAGATTTCCAAGCCTTCATCCACCCAGAGATTCTGGTCATAAGAACATGTAGGACGGACACAATCCCTTGTGTCCTGTTTGAACCACGAGCAATATTTCTTGAAAGGCAGATGGCCTCGTGGCTAAAAGGTTAAAAGCTTTGTTAAGCATGTGTGTGCATTGCCATTGATTGTGGATTTGATGGTATTTAAGTGTACTGTGAAAGGAAACCACTGATGCAGGGCCCTCTCCTTGTCATCTTTACTCAATCCCAGTGTGAAACAGCCTTACAGACTGTCAATTTATTAATTGACCACAAAATGTGGGTCAAAGGACTGAAGCAAGTGGATGATAACTACTGCGGTTGGTTAAATCTGGGTACATGGAAGTTGACTGCAGCTTCAGTGTAACTTTCTATGTCATTAGAGGACTAACAAAAAAACAGGACTGAGTTGGCACAACACATCTAGCATAGATGAAAAAGTCTTTTCATGTTGTTATAGTTAAAGTTTTGATCTTCAGAGTTCATTTCAGGAGCTGATTTCACTTGGCAGACTTAGGCATGTGTAGAAAAGAATGTCACTATTCTGAAAAGCATGGAAGGAAATATTAATACCAACAGTAAGATGATAGGCAAAAACCATTAAGATGATATGCAAATTGCACAAGGTTTTTATTACTTGTAGGACTGCTTAATTTTTGCTGTTATATTTTTTTGACCTGAAGTTAAAAGAAATTGTTTGCCTTGCTTCCTTAGTTTTACCTGGGTTTGTAAAATTTGTATTTCATTTTAAAGGTAAGTTACAGAGTAAGTAGATAAAAATAATGACCACACAAAGGATAAGTGATGGTACAACATGCATTTGTAATTCAATTAATAATAGATTAGTATATACACAAAACACTTTTGTTAACAATAATATCTAACTGTTAAGATTATTCTTCCCAAGCATTTTTGTAGTCTAAAAAGCTTATGTAATATATTTATGGTATTTAGAGAATTAGTGTGGTAGCACAATCCCAGAAGTCACTGGTACAACTAGTGTTTTATAAAAGTTATCCAAAATCACAAACACACTGAGTGTGTTACTTCCGTTGACCCAGAAATGCAGACCATAAGCACAAGGATGCAAACCCTTTAAAGCTGACAAAACAAAAATCACATCCTTTTGCAAGCAAAGCAGCAGCCGTGTCTGTTACTGCTTTTGAATTAAGTTCCTGTTCTTGAATACCTAGAATGATTCCTGAGAATTCAGTCATATGAAGACCAATGTCTTGATTAAAAACTGCACAGAAGTGTAAAAAGCATGCAGTCCCTTTATTAAATGGATGCTATTTCTTCTGCTTCTTAAGGTACTACAGTTTCGTGGGGTCACCTTGTGCATTAACACATTTGTCTGCACATCCTAAGCATTATCCAAGCTGATAACTCAGGTAAAATGAGGGAGCTGTTTAATTGCCACTTGAGACAACTTGGAAAATGGGGATTTTTACCTCAATATTGTGAGAGAAAAATAATAAAGTTTTGAAAATAAGTTGCTCTTAATTGAGCCTAAACACAAGGAGACTGCAAAATCAAGAGCATCTTTGAGGACTTATCAAGAGACCTGAAAAGAGAACACAGAGCTGGTTCAACTGCATTCAGTTGCCCCAGAGTGACAGTTGGTAGGCTGTAGAATGGTCTCCCAGGAGAACATTGCTGGATGTACCAACACCTGGCACATCTCAAGTCATTATAAATGAAGCAGTGCAAACTCTGCTGTAAAGCATAGACTTTCACTGGCATGCTAATATTCTAGCTTTTTACCTTAGTGATGCCCAATATCATCTTCTAATTACCAAACCTGTGACCTAACACTTCCTTTTCAAGTAATTTTCATGCTTGTGTAAATACAGGGTTGAGTCAAAAGTTGTTTGCCATTATGTTAAATGAGAACTTTTCAGATTTTTTCATGCATTTAAAAATAATACTGCCTTTCTGCAGTAGTGAGGGGGAAAAATGAAAAAGCTGTTCATCTCTCAGTGAAGTTCACTCCCTTTTCTGTGCCACTTCTTGTGTGTCTTCTCTTTATAGAAGGAGATCTTATCTCACAAAACATCCCTTAGCTTTTTATTTATGTGGTGTACATCGGCCCAGATGATTTCAGACATTGGAAGTGCAAGTTCCTAACTGAAAAATTGCTCAATGGGTTGTTACAGGCACTTAATTGACCATTTGATTTCAAGTTCAGTCTCAGTCTGAGATGGTCAATTATTCTGAGATTTTTCATGCTTTTTGACCTCAGAGTGTGACAGCATTGAAAAATGTAAAGTAATAAGGGAATACAACAGCATTTTGAACCATGATTAAAGGAGAACAAAGCAAATAATAAGAGAAGTATGCCAAATGTAAACGTAGGAATAATGCTGGAGTGTTCTTAATAGAGGCCTGGGGCACAGGAGTAAGTCAGGCTGTGCTGAGCATTCAAAACTGTCTTCCTCGTCAGTGTCAGTATCTCTTTGTCTGGCAATAATGATGCCAAAAACTGTGCTGCCACAAAAAATACTGTAAGTCAAAAGGCCTGACTCAACAAGAAGTTACCCTGCTTTTTGTCATGGTAATCCCCTCTGAAAACAAGCAAAAAGATGTAACTGGGGAAACAAAGGTGTTAATTTAGCTCATCTCAAGGCAAAATTTCCGCTTGCCAGTTTTGTGTACTAAAACCATCTACTTGGTTGAAACAGAACACAATACTATTTTTCCATAGATTATATTTAAACTGCACAATCTTATGAATGTCATAGAAAACTACAGTAATTATATCCTACTTCTCTTATCCATGTTTTTATGGACATTTTCATCAGGAACTACAATTCTCACAATCTTCAAAGTATTTTTCTTAACATACAAAGCAAAAAAAGCTGCACAGTAATGTGAGAGAGATTCCATATCAAGCAATCATGGCAGAAGAGTTTTGACTTTTGTTTCAAAATGGAGGTAATTTCTGAAGAAAAGTTGTATCTGAAAATAGGAAGAAGTATCATTGCTGGATTGCTGAAAGAAGAAGTTGGCTATATGCAATTGAAAGACCCCTAGAAAGGGTGAATATAAATGACAAACACATAACAAACTAACAAATGTAAAATACATTTACATTTTAAAAATAAAATGTCTTGGATTAATACTAGACTTTGTAAATCATTCATTTTGTCACCTGAAAGTCCCTTTGTATTTGTTACCTTGTACCAGACAGGATCACAATGAGTCTTGGAAAATATTCTCAGAAGTTTTAGCCATTTAATTACATTTTCTGTGAGGCTGAAGAAATACTGTAGGGATTATCCCCTACAACAGACGGCCATTACTTCAGGCACTGAATTCCAGGCATTCATCCCCGAGGCCTCACCAGTGTAACTTCTAGTCATGGTGTTGAGTAGTGGGTGACCAGTGCAAAACCAGTGGCCAGTGGCTCCATGGATGGCCTATCAGAAAGAATTACCAGAATAATAAGCATGCCCTAGCTGAATCCAGAGGTTTCAAGGTCCCAGTTCTCAAATTCAGAAATTAAATGCCTAGTAATTTCCCAAGAAAGTACAGCTGAGTTCAGAGCCAGGTACAAATCCAAGAAATAACTGGGTCACTGTGATGAATGAGCTGTTTTGTTGGATGTCTTTTGTTTGGGTGGTTGGTTTTGCTTTAGTTACCACTTTTTTTGCAAATAAAATGTTTACTAAAAGCATAATTTTGTCCCATGCATGAAGCTATTTCTACAGCATAGCACTCCTGCTACTCCTCTCACAAGACTATAGAGAGAGGTATGGATTGCAGCATATGAAGCCACAGAAACAACATTCCTAATTGTGTGGTTTTGAGGGAATTTTGATAGATTTGCAACAAATGAGAAACTTTTTGAACCTTTTGAAGGGTCAGAATTGAACCTTAGTCAGACAGGGCCAGTGTGAAACCAGTGATATTCTCCTGTGAATTTCTGGGGAATGATGTTTATTTCTAAATTTTCTTAACTTGTTCTCATAGGACTTACCTAAACTATCAGAAATAAACATCATCTCCAAATAGATTGCTAAATTTTTTTTTCTCATACCTTTACTTAATTTGCTTTCAATACTTGGAAATAATTTGGGACAATTTAAATTTCATTCAGCAAATTGATTTTCTAATGGCAAATTCCTATGCTTTGTGTGCACAGCCTATTATTATTCTGTGCAGACCAGGCCTTGTAACAGGAAAAAATAGAAGTTCCTGTAAGTGTTGATCAGGTTTCTATCTTAGGAGAGCAAACTCATAGAAATTTTTATAACTATATCAAATACTGCTTGCCTGTGCATGCTGTGATTTTCTTTCCTGGATCAGAAATTTAGAAATTCAACTCACAGGCTGTGAGCTTGCCTCCTACACGAAGCTGACATCACAGTTAATTAAAAGAAAGTCACTGTACTACTGGTATTCTTGAGATGAGGCATTAGTGTAGCACATTTTGGACAGCAGACAACTCCTACAAATTATACCACAAATTTCTTGGCATGGACACAAGCTCTCATCATTAAGGGAAAGTGGAAGAACAGTGTTGAGACTTCTGATGTAGTGTAAGAACAACAAAACCCCTCCAATTATTCAATCTTAAGGGATGAAAAGCAGAAAAACTGCCTTAGTACCTGATGGCAAGGTGTAAACTGCATAAGATTGCACCAGAGAATGCTAAGAGGTAGTAGCTGCCACTAAGTCCTCAACAGAAATAGGAAGTTCTTATGCTCCTCTCATATCTCCACTCTTTTGTAACATGATACATTCATTCATTTATTTCCGAGGCTTATTTGTGAGGCTGAGCACAGTAGATATACTCACACTTACTCCATCATTCTGTGTTTCTAGGCATTTTGTTTAACAATGATAACAAATGAGTGAATAATACTTACTGTCTCTTCTCAGCCAAGTATTCACAGTCCAAACTCAGTTACTTTTGCAGCTGGCTGCACTCCTGTCGGTTGATGAACCCTTGATCTTTCTCATTTTTCGTTTTAAATCAGGACTTCCTGGTAAAGCTGATGCCTGTAACAAGTCTTCTTGACTCTAATTCCCAGAAAAAGAAGAGAATAGATAGCCCAGTGACTATGAGTCACTCTTGGAAGCTACTGCAGGTCCCAGCTCAGAAGCTCTCCTCTGTTGGCTTGACTCATCAGCAGTGTAAAGCAACCTATGATCTCTGAACACTGCTCATTATAGCCAAACTGAAAAGAAAGAAAATGAAGCTCACTTCTGTTTATAACTATGTTTTCGCTGCAATAGTTGGAAGTATCATTTCTCTGCCGTACTTTGTTGTTTTGTCTTTTTCAAAGTCATCTTCTAGTCTAAGCTGGATAGAGATTTTAATTTCTAAAGAGAAGAAACTTATTTTTTTAGATATTTTTAGGGTAAAAATTTAATAAAGATTAAATAAGTTGGTTCATTTTCCTGGATATGCCTCATGTTCCATCTAACACAGAGAAAGATTTGATTGCCAAAGCACAGAATATTTAGGTTTTGCTCACTGCTTCTGCTAGTCAATAATTCTGTTAACATGTAAGTTGTGGCATACCCTTTTATCTGTAATCACAGCAGCAGTTGGCAGGTTGTCTTGGTTTGAAAGACAGGTATCTGCTAAGGAGGGGCAGGACCTCCTTAGGAAATGTGGAATCCAAATCCCCTCCCTCCAAATTATTATAATTTAAGAAATTAAAGGGGCTTTCAGGCAGAGTTACGGGATAGGGATAACAGTTCTTTACTAGTATTTCTAACAATGCAAACAAACAATAACAATTATAGCTACGATACCA
>VZUI01056441.1:0-49543 GCA_013401135.1 Cettia cetti | reverse complement strand
GTACCTGGCACTGGTGAGGGCACACCCTGAGTGCTGTGTCCAGCTCTGGGCCCTCAGTTTGGGAAGGACCTTGAGACACTTGAGCACATCCAGAGGAGGCAACGAGGCTGGAGAGGGGCTTGGAACACAAATCCTGTGAGGAATGGCTGAGGGAGCTGGGGGTGTTTAGCCTGGAGAAAAGGAGGCTCAGGGGAGATCTTATCACTCTCTACTGCTCCCTGAAAGGTGGCTGTAGTCAAGTGAGGGTTGGTCTCTTTCTCCAGGAACTGACAGAATGAGAGGACACAGTCTTAAGCTGTGCCAAGGCAAATATAGGTAGGATATTAAGAAAAAGTTTTTTACTGAAAGAGTGATAAAGTACTGGAATGGTCTGCCCGGTGAGGTGGTGGAGTCACCATTCCTGGATGTGTTTAAAAAAGAACTGCATGTGGCACTCAGTGCCATGGTTTAGTTGAGGTGTTAGGGCTGGGTTGAAATCAATCTTAAAGGTCTCTTCCAACCAAGTGAATCAGTGATTCCTACATTTTATTGAATGAATAGTTAAAAGTAATTTGAGTGGGTTTTTTAATATATATAAAATAGTTTTCGATCTTGTGCCTCATGTTCATCCTATATGGCAGCTTGCAATTCTGTGTGTGTGAGTATATTTGCTCATATATTTATTTTTCATTTCAGCAGCATACCCCTGAGTGGTGGCTTGTCTGGCCTGACCGCAGCAAGCTCTGTCACGGTCTCAGATCCATCTTCTCCAAATAAACATGGGGCTTCAGTGTGAAAGCTTAACTCTTGTTTAGTGTCCAGGTCTTTTAGCTGAAGCTGCAGGCAGAATAAGAGAAATAAATCAATTTATTTGAATTATTTAATTTCCTATTTCCATCCCAATAAAAACTGACACTTCTTCCTTTTACTAACTCCTGCACACGCTTTATAACAGCTACCTGATTCTGCATAACAGTTACAGCAGCTTTTTCAAGCTGCTAATTCTGCAGCCTGATGTTTACAGGTGTATTCTTCATTGCATATCAACACAAGCATAGGACCCATTTGTAAAGAACCAATGAGAGATACAGCTTAAATTGACCTGTATGTGCTTGCAATTTCAGAATGTCAAATGAATGAATACAGTTTCATCAATCTTAATAGCATATGCCCATTCTGCAAAAAAACATTTGCTTTGCTACTTGTTATTTTTTTAAAATGAATCTTGCTATATCTCAGGTAGGATTTTCAAAGTTGGCAGAAATTAGGTGTCCAGTGGCTTTCAGGGCTGCCTGTGGAAATAAGTTATTTGAAGAATGAATTTCAATAGAATAGGCAAGATTAGATCCAGCTTCCTCTTGCTTTGCTTTAAATATCTATTGGAGAGTGAAGAAATTAGGTTCCAAGTTTAAGTGGACATAGTTTTAAGTGGACTTAGAACCTCCAAACCAGCTGGGGAAGCACAGCCTTAGGAGCTCACATATCCCTGCTGAGAGGGTTAAGGTGGAACTTGGATTCACAGGAGGTCAACTCAGATCATGTACTCTATCCTAGGCTGGGTTATAAAATATAGAGTCAAAATCTGTCAAGTATATGCAGAAACATTTCTGATAACCATTTCATGCAATCTTGAACTTCATAGCTAATGACTGCAAAGTTTGCAGAAATGGCTTCTTCAGTCTTCAAAATGTCTTTGTATAGAAATGGCATATCCAAGACATCAAAAATAAAACAAAAGGAAACAAAAAGAAACAAAAACTTAATTTCATCAGGACAGTAAGCAATTGAAATTCTTAGGCAGGGATTCCCAAAATTATTGTAGTCATTTCTTCTGTACTGAAAGAAGCTGCAACAGCAAATCACCGAGAATACACATACAAGTGTTTGGAAATCCTGAGTACAGGTTTCCTCACATAGATTTCAACTGCAAGCTTTCAGATGTATAAATATTTATATAATTGAATGAGATAAATTATATCATTGGGAATTTGACAATTCCAGTCTTAAAAATTTTGTCAGACTATCTTGCCCTTGAGTTCTTGGAAATGCAATGACCTAACTTTTTCCAATATTGCTTATTCATTCTGTCCAATGCTTTACAAGATCAGTCACAGGACTTCCAGATGAAATTAAACAATACCCCATGACCATTTCCAGACTTAAACCATAAATTACTTGAATAAAAGGTAGTTTCATTTAGAGAGTATTAAATTCCACTAAAGTTGCAGGCCATTGTTTACCTATTTTTTGCACTTGCAATAACAGATTTTTTTTATATTAAATGTATAACTTCTTATACAAAAATATTTCCCCCTAACTTCTATCAATATGTGCTACCCTAACTAATTATCAATACATATCATAAACTCCTATCTGTCTTAAAATTGCACTAAGGTTTACCTACATATGCAGGCAGACAGCCTGCAGAAACTGGACCCATAAAAATGAGGCATGCAAATTTATGCAGACTTTGGACGTATAGCAAAACATACCTGACAAATTCTTGCTAGTTCTAAGATTACATCTAAGCATGAACTTCGTCTTCAAATCATATATTGTTTCTATATTCTAAACAAATGTAAAAAATTGGTTTGTATTCTACTTTAGGAAAGGCCAGAAACTCTTTTTGAGCAAGAAATAGCTACTCATTCTATAGTACATAAATCTTCAGAAGTTACAGAAAATGCATACATTTTAGCTAAGGTTATATAATTCACTACAGAATTTTGCAGAAAACTGTAGAAGATAACAGGAATAACTGGTACTTTGAAAAACCTTGTAAATATCAAAATAGAGAAGACAGAGTAGCAACCTACTAGAGCGAGACCAACTTGTTACATTTTAGATTTCACTTCCATGAATTACTAATTTATGAATAGACTAATAAATTAGTATTAGATATTATAAGCATATTAATGAAAAAAGCAATAGATATTATTGTGGTTTGTGCTGTGGGTTGCACATGCATACAAGAGGTTACTTAGGTCTATAGCAACCTACTGACTTCTTGTAAATTGCAACAATTTATTAACTAATAAACCAGTTATTAGATGAATTGTGAAGTATTTGAAAGTACAGACAAAAATCACTTGGCCAGTTGCATAGGGTTGTTTTGGAAAAGAAATCGGAAAGCAAACTATTACATTTATGAATTTTCTGCCATGTTTTGAGCCACCAGGTTTGGAGGCTGAATTCTTGTATTAATTACATAACGGCTATATTAAACTTAGTGTCAAAGTATTTTTGGAATGCATTATCAAATGGCCTGGAGATGCATATTTAAAATTAGACATTAACTTTGCTTACCTATTCTTTCCATTTTTATAGCCTAAACTGAGACTACAAAATTAGCTGACACAGAACATATTTGGGGAGAAAATACAAGATAAACTCCTCCTCTATCCCCAGAGGAGCTCATAAATTCAGACTCAATGTCCCTATGAGTGCCACAAGCCCATTCACATTTTAGTCTGGAATGCAGCTGTCTCTAGCATTTCCGATCAGAAAAGTTTCTGGAGTCTTTTTGCATTTAAAGAGTCACCTTGATCTTTCAAATCCATAGCAGGGCTAAGGGACTCTGTGGCTCAGCTCAGGAAAGCATTCTTCTACTGACTTCAGACTAATTTAGTGCTATGTCCACAACGGGGTTTTTTGCCTTTGCCTATAGGCAGAGCTCATTCATATAATTTTTTCTTTAATTGACCTTCAAGTTTAAGTATACTTTTAAATTCTAATTCTATTTTAAGATTGACAGCAGCTGATTGACTAAGTCCTTTCTCCATTCCTTTTTATGAGAATTCTTAAAAACCTATTAAACTACAATCAGAGGTTTAAGACCCACTGATGGCTATATTGCAAAGAATAGGTACTGAATATTATCTTAATTGGCTTCCACAGGTAGGTTGGTCTGAGTCTGTACACTGTCAGTATTTCCATGCAGGAATTAGCATTTCCTTACAAAAGCAGGAAACACTGCCTTCCATGTCATGATGAACTGTGCAGAATGGGCCTGCACATCAGTGAAGAGCTTTAGCAATATGCTCTTCAGCAGGTGCAAACAAAGTCATGCTGCCCACAAAGAGATCTGCAAACTGTAGGCAGTCATCTGTAGATACCAGGTAACTGAGACCATCTGTGTCTCAACAAAAGTTATTTACTGCTGCGTTGAAAAATATTGCAAGTTTATATGTGTTATATTTGGAATACCTTGTGAAGTTTAATTCCTCTTCTCAAGGATGGACCACATAACACAAAGGAGATTTTTGTTATATCTCCAATATCACCAATGGTCAACTGTTAGAAAAAAATAATAGTAATTAACTATATGTTGTATGCAACAGCTTGCATGGCATACTTTAAATCCAATAAAAAGATAAATACAACAGCTAAAAATATTAGCCAATTATGTTAGTGTTAAGGCGAGGAAGTCCTATGAAGGGTACAAGTTAATTTGGACTCACATTTGAATCATAAATTATGTCTATTTTTTTTACTGGGGAATTGGGTGCAGAATATAGGCCAACACAACAAAAGGAAGGAAATGTATAACTGAATTCTGTATTTTCAAGGCCAGTTCTTTTCTCCTCACTTAATTCAAAGTTAATGAGGTTTTTCACATAGAATTTGGCATTTTCTCAAGAGAGTTCTTCTAAGTTTTGGCCCACAGGTGAGAAGTTCTCCAAGCTGTGTTTATTTAAGACATAGAGGTACAAATACTAACTCTGACAAACAAAAAATCAATCCTCGTAATGTCATACATATTGGCTACAATTCTTATTTCACTGAAACTATTTGGTAAGACTTGTATGAAATAGAAAAGAAACCAACCATAAAGGGAGTATCACTTAGATTTTGAACTTTCTGTGTAGGGGATTTCCCTTTTCTTCCAAATGCAACAACTTGAATGTTAGGAACTTCTTCTGGTACTTGTGTGCAGTGCACCCATGTTTGCCATTGTCCTCTACTTTTTGTTTCTAAATTTTCCGTGGGAAGAAATGTCACAGATGTTTCTGCAGTAAAAACAAATCTATTTAGAGCTCATATCTGTAATAAGGCAGTATAAACCAAAAGATTATATTGCCTGTTAGTGCAGGATCCAGCATAGGAAATTCAGGTAACGAAGCTGCAAACTCCTTGTTACTCATGTTAGTCCTGTGGAGGGGTAGAAAACCAGACCAGTGGCTTCATGAATCCATGTCACACTCATGCAGAAGCCATTCCTCTTTATTTTGTATTGTTCCAAGGACAGGAAATGTCCTGCCAGAGGAGAATCTTTCAATACTGCCATTTCAATTTTCTCCATCCCAGGCATAGTTTCTTCCCCTTTGTTTACAGAAGGCATGATTCACCTTGGTCCAGGCCCACGCCCCTCACCATGGGGGTACCAATGACAAGTTCTTCCTACTGTGTGAAGTAATCTCATAAAAGTTGTGATCTGCTCTGCCACTCAGGGGTGATTCATGGAAACAAAGGACACTCCTGCTTGTATTACCTTTGAGTGGAATTGTGACTTCTACAAAATCTTCCTTGGAGTGTTTATTGATCCAGCCATTGTGAAAAAACACATGTGCAGAAAAAGGGTAGAAGACTTCCTTTACAACAATTTTTTCCAAAAACCACCCATCTGATTAAAAATAAACAGGAAATTATTAATTTATACCTTTTAAGCAACAAAATATTCTGTGTATGCAGTCATAACTTTCTACCCTCATCAAATAAATAACAGGGGTTTTTTTGACAGATTTCTTAAGAAAATAAAACTTTTGAAAATATATTGGCTATGTGAACGTGTTTCTGTCTGTTCCACTATGCTCCAAAATAGTCAACGTCTTTACAGATCTTGTGAAATTAAATGTAGGGATAGATTTGTTGTAATGATCTAGTATGTCTCAAAGTATGGAAGGGCTTTCTATATGCAATCTCTAGACACAAGAAACTCCAATAGGAAATTGTATTATCAATGTCCTAAAGGAAAAAGGATCAGGATTTCGATGACATTAGCCATCAGAACATCCACTCAACACACAGCTTTCTATTCTATATAATAAGGAACAAACTTCAGCTAGTTTTATCTCAGTTTTAGACCATGAGTCTTTGGAAACAAAGCATTTGTAGACTCAGATTCCGAGTCTTGGTAAACTTGGTTACACCCCCAGTCTTGATGAAATGAATGAAAGTTTGATCATTCATTTTAATGTTACCATCTAGGAAATAGTTTCCCAGCCTGTTTTTCTGAGTCTGAGTTTAACCTACAGAATCATTTTGTAATCTTGGTGTTTTTTAGAAAAGAAGAAAAAGAGACTCAGGTTATCATACTCTGGAACAATCATTTCCATTATCAACATTATCTGCAGGAGTAAAATACCTGTAGAATCTCTGTTCTGTTGCCTTTGAAAAACAATGGACCAAAATTGTAGCCAAAGGATTGAAAATATACCAATTCGTGATACTCTTTGCTGTTGCTACTTATTTTCAAGAAATAAGCAATTTTTTTAGCTACAATAGCTGCTTTGGAGTCAGAAGTAGGATGAGAAAAAAATGCTGCAGGAATACAGCTTTTTTATCTGCCAGTCAACCTCACATATGCAGGATCCCTTAAAAAATATTTTGCATGGATTAGAAGGAAAGAATCTGTGAGGCCAGAGCAGCCTTTCTTCTGTGTTCCACTTCTTAATCTAATGAACCACTTTCATATTCTTATCTTTACCTAGAAGCATATAGCCCTGAAAAGAAAATATTTTTTTTTAACTTATCTATCATCTAAAAATGTACACGAAGGTAACATTTACAAAAATTTCAAAAGCATGATGTCATATGGCTTCCTAAAGCACAAAATCTTTGTTGACTGTGCTTATAAAAAGATAGAAACTTCAATGGAGAAAAGTTTAATATATAATTTTACCATTTTACATTGATACAACATTTCCTTGGAATCCCTTGCACGTTTTAATAAAACCAAGCTGGATCTGGATACTTGACATGTATAATCCAAAAGAAATAATGAACAGCTGAAAATGGAAAGCAATTTCATATTTTTTAGAATTTTTTAAGAAACAGTTTTGTGTTAAGTTTCAGACATTTCTGAAGTACTAGCATCACCTAAATCTAATAATCTACATTGTTATCACCTTACATTAACTGAAAAACTACCAACCTTTTCTTAGACTATTAAATCCAACACGAACTTGAGTCAACTTGCCAAGGTATACAGATTTGATTTTGAAAATATCCACCTGCAATATGAAAATAACCAAAATTATATTTTAGTTAAACTTAATAGGGCCCTGGTTTTGAGTATTTATCAGTTTAGCCTGGTGTGTCTGTGTGTTGGTCTAGCATGGATGGTAAAAACCAATTAGTGATTGACTTTGAAATTGACAACTACATTAACCAATTAAAACATAGGTGTACACCTCTGGGTCACACAGTTTAAATTCAGGAGGATCTTGGGAAGCCGGCCTCGTTCCTCTCTGCCTTGGAAGAGATGAGCTGGCCCCAGCTCCCCACTCCCAGGGGGCCGGGCCAGCTGGCCCCTGCCCGGGCCAGGCCTTTCCCGGGAAGGTTCTGGGACCGGGAGCAGAAAATGCCCCTGCCCGGCCTGGATGGGGTCTCCAGCAGCTGTAAAACACTCTGCTGCTTCCCCCAGCTGCAGCGAGGGGGAGGAGAGGCTGGAGCCTCTGATATGTAGCTCTGAGGGGATGGGCCCAGGAGCCATCTACGTTCCTGGCTGTTGAGATTCCTGACTGCCTGAGCTGCTCTGAGCTCTGGTGATCTCTCTGGTTCGAGTTCCTCCCACATCTGCGCAGCTTCGACACCTTGAGCTAGCAGCCGAGAGAGAGCTGGGCTAGATTTAACACTTTCTTGACACAGATAAAATTTTTTCAAAACCTTAATCCGCCTTTTGAATAAGAAGAAAAGAAACTGGATGAACTTAAAGAAGACAGAGCACAAAGTCAAAGGAGAGAAAGAGAGTAAAAAGACTTTTGGGAGGAGGGTTTGAGGAGATTGTTATTTCAAGCTAAATTTCTCTCATTGAGACATGGAAATGAACTTTATATGTAGATTATTTTTTAAACCATGGGAAAAATATGCATCTTGGGAGATGTTAAAATCTGTGCGTGTGAATTTTGGAGCAAAGGTACTTGTGATGTGCTAGTGATACTGATCTTATGAGATGCTTGAACAGAGAGAGATGAGAAGCCCCCGCTCTGGTGAAAGAAGTGAGAAGATATCTCTGTTCCCTGAAATGAAGAATCCTTTGCCTTTAGAGTTAATAGTCTTTAAAAGTAACACCCCAGTGTGTCTGAGTCCAATGACCCATAAGCAGCTTGGGAAACTGCTGAGAAAGGTCACAAACCAGGTTTTCCCCATGTGGCTGTGTTTGTGACAGTTAAACCCAGAGAGCTGTTCTAGGTTGTTAGTGGGATCCATAACTCTAAGAGAGACTCCCCTCCTAAAGAATTGATGAAAGACTGTTTTCAAATGGTAAAACTGACTGAAAATCACAGGTTGTCTCTTTATGTTGTGTTTATGAAGGTGAATACTTGTGGGGGGAGGGAAGGATATTTTGGAAGTTTAATTTTTTTTTTTCTTTTCTTATTTTCTTTTTCTTAGTGTGTGTGAATAAACTATCTTTGTAACTTTTAAGGTAAGCCTGGTTTTTTTTTTTGGGATCTGATAGTCGTACCTCAGATGATAGCAAACACTAAAACCATCACAATCTGGTCATTGCTTTGTACCTTGATGGAAGCAAATTTATCTCATCTATGCCATTTCATTGTCTTTGACTTCATAATTAAATATTATGTACTATAGCTCATTTTTTCTTATCCAGTTGATATTATGAATTATGAATTTCAGAATGCCTCTGTATTTAGTAGGAAGTAATTTTGGAAACATCAGATACACACTCTAGCAGTAAAGGTCTCATTTCTCATACTTTCATGGACTGAAATAAACAAATCAGATTAATTCCTAGTTTGTTGAAAATTACTTTGGTCCAGAACCCAACTTGCAATGAAACTGATAAATACTAGATGTCTAATAATTATGAAAACCTAGGGCAATTTCATTTTTCCCTAAAATTCACAGTTAATTTAGTGGGAATTAGGCATGTTAATGGGAATTAAGTGAATGGTATCTGTGAAGATTTCAACCACTGTGCTTTTGGAATAAGGATGCCTCCTTGAATTCATTTATGATTTAATGTCTATAATAGGTCAGATTTTCTACATAAAACTGACTTGAATGATCAATCAACTTCATGGAGTCTTTCCTTTTTTCCATATTGTAAATCTTATTCACCTACTTGCCTATATATGGTCATCTTCTTCTTTCAGCAGTTATCTTTGTAATCTCTGGGAAAGCTCACATAAGTATGTGCACTGACACTGGGAACACACATCACTTAAAATGCTTTTTTTAACTGGACCTGAAGAAATGAGGTTTGGAAACATACTATTTATGAATGGATTTGTCTAATCTTTTGAGAAACCAGCTGCAAAACTAAACCTCTGCAGCTAAGACTTTTAATTCATATGAGTGACTTCATGAGTTATTCTTTTGAATGCAGAAGCAGTTGTCTTGGGAAGCTGGGTTGAAAATACAAGTTTCAATATAACAGCTGAGGCCTAGTTTGTGAGTTTGAAAAAAAATAATAAAACACTTGCATTGTTCCAGTAGTTCCAGACTTCCAGAATTTCAGTGTCTGTAAGAAAAATATTTATCAAAAGAATCATCTAGAAAAAAAGAGCAGTGACTAAGAACAGAGCATTTGTTATTTGAGGGTAAATTGGAATAAAGTGAACTTCAGCAGAATGAACACCCAATGAGTTGGTACTTGAAGTCTTTTCTATAAGAAGAAGATTAGGGTCTTATAGCCCAAGATATAAAAAAGTCCTTTAGAATTTCAGAGGAAGGATTTTTCAAGCCTGAACAAGCCTGTTCAAAAAATGACACAGAATCTGGATTAAACAGAAAAAATCCATGTGAATTTGCAGATGAGTAGTACTTCCATAGGAGTGAGCATTCACAGAAGTCAAGTGTTATTGTTCAGGTTTTTCTCTTCAGGTTTTATTCTTGGAAAGAATGTAACACACTCTTATAAAATAATGATTTTTTTTTTAAAGGTCAGGACAGCTTGGGTTTTTGAAAGAAATAGGAATCTGTCCCTCTTCTGGTCTGTACTGATACCTTAACCATTGTAGCAGTCTTGCTGCTCAGATTTCTCTAAGACACTATCCTTAAGACATACTACACAGGACTATTATCTATTATCATCAAAAAGACTAATCTATGCAACTTCCTACATTACTCCTCCAAACAAGATGAGCTGTTCTATCCTGTCATTATTTTCAGATTTAACTTGTGAACTCTGAGCTGCCAGTGTGATCAGTTCTTGACAAGCATGACATTGGGCATGAATATTCTCTTCCACAATGGAGAAAGAAAATACAGAGGACATAATGACTAAGATCTGAGTTTCTTTTCATACAAACCCCTTGTATCTTCTAGAATCCTTAAAAATAGTGAGAAAAGCAGCTAAAATAAACATAGGTATGTGTAAAGAATAAATGAAGCATATATCAAGTACATTTCTCTAGCTTTCTGCACCAAAGAAGAAAATGCTCTAGGTGGTTGGCAGCACTGAAATACTCTCTCCCACCCTTCCCAGAAGAAGATTTCTAGGTATTTCACAATGATTTAATGATTTTCTTAAAACAAAAAAATTCCAAGCTGAAATTCCAAACACTAGGGTCTAATAAAATATCAGTTAGACATGTTCTTTGGATTTGAAAGAGATCCTTTTGATCTGAAGTCTATTTTGGTTACTTTGTTCTTATGCCAATAACTACTCAAGGAATTACTCTTCTAGGAAAAGCCATTTAATCTCAAAAAGCAACAATATGTTTACCAAAAAGCAAGAAGTGGGTGTAAAATTTTGAAACATGAAAAAATAAGAGTCTTCTTGGAACACTTACAGTGGTCAGGAAAGTTAACAAGTTCATAGAATACTTTAGATGGAGCGGTTACAAAAGCAAGTTATCCTACAGAAATGTTACCTGTTCTAACATTCAGGTATATTTTAATAAAGCAGTGATGCCTCCCCAGCCTTAAAAGTCTGGAATATTAAAACAGAACTCTTAGAGATGGTATAGTCCAACTCAAAATCACTTTAATACCTTAAATGTTTTACTGTAGCTCAGCAGTGATGGTGCTTAAAAACAATATGTTAGCTATAGGGACAATCCCTAAATAGAATATAAAACATTAATATTTTTGATACTCTATCCATGAAAGGTTTTCTGAAAATATAAGTTCTAACAAAAAGACCCTCACAGATTCAGTTACATTTTCCCTCATTATTTTACCTGCCCTCTAGCAAAAGTGATCAGGCTGTTTTTTGAGTTAAGCCATCGCTTCCCCGAGTCACTTTTCTCTCCTTGTATACGAAGATAAACTTCTCCAGTGGCCTCTGCCTTCTTCAAGTCTCCCGTGTGCAAATGGATTTCATATTCCACAACTTCAGAAAAAATAGACAAAAAACTCCAAAAAGTCAGCAGGAGAAAACACTCGTCCTCTTGCCTGACACCTGCATTATATACCAATTCTTGGTAGAAACCGTTGCAGATTTCACCTCAATCCCATATTGTACCACCAAACAAGGTCGCTTCAGTACTGGTTATGCATAACCAAAACACATTCCTGCTGCATAACAGGATGACAATCTAGAGAATATAGTTTTCCTCTGCTCTGACACCACTTCCAGAAAATAAATGCTACTGGTTGCTGTTTGGGGCACAGGATCTCTTGTGTACTGTCCCCTTCCATATAAGCTAGGAAACTCCTTTTTAAGAAAAAAGCCATACTTGCATCCTCTTCAGAAAGCCTAATTTTTTCTTTCTAAGATTATTTACTGGTATTTCTTTGGTTTTCCTTCCCTCTCTTTTTTATTTATCACTAGTTAGACCATAATACTATCACAATGTTCTTAAGTTAAAATGCATTAATATGAAACAAAAATAATGAATTAAAATTCTCTCAATATCAGCTTTGACACATACATAGAAAAGCCTCCTGATATCTTGTATCATTCTCCAAAAAAACCTTCCATTAATGATATAATAGCCCACAAATCCAGGTCAGATAAGTGAATTTTGAGTTTAAGAGAAAGCATTCCTCTGTTTCTCAGTTGTGGTCATAGCACAGAGATTAGAAGAGACAGCTATGTCCCCAACACGAAGCTTCTGTTTCCTTGCCTCTTTTGGTCACAATACACAAGGAAGAGATGCAGATGAGACCAGATAGAATTCATGCCAAACAATCTCCTATGTTCACTTTTAAAATGACGTATTTCAGCCCCTGAATTCATCATGGAAACAAGGAACAAGGAAACACAGAAGTAGGTTGCAATCTCAATATTCACTGTTATTTGCATCATTTTGACAACAAGGACCCCAGCACAAAATAAGAAGGGGTTTGGGGGGATCAATTTTATTTTCCTTCTGTTGTTGTGTGCTCTAATTCAGATTATAAGTATCATTTGTATAGTATATTCATTTGGGCTCATTTGTGTAATAAGCTGATACTGTCAATTTAGGAATCTAACTTTGGTGGCTATATTAGGACTGAGATCCTTATGTAGTCAGCAGGGGAAGGCAGGTGCTGTAGAAAACACCTCGTATGGGTTCCCACACATTCTAGAGATAAACACTAGAACTCAGGAGTCTAAACTTAGATGGTCTAAATTTTCCTCTGCTTCCAACCACAGACATCATTTCTTCAGCCTAAGAATAAAAGCTATGCTCTTGTAGCAGCACGTATTTGTAAAACATGACTGTCTAATATTTTTAATAAGAACAGCATTTTTCTCCACTGTAAAATGCAAAGTCACATTTGGGATGCAAGTAATGAGCAATGCACATGCACCAAGAATGTATTCAAAAACACTTGTATTATCTCTTGAACTTTTTTTATCAGAAAAATGAAGACTTTTTTTTTTTTTAATAATTGAGCAGCCTTAAAATCCAATGTTTTACAAGTCAGTCCTGAGCTATGTTTGACCATCCAATATTTGCAGCCCTTACTCCCACAGTCCTCATCATTATAAAACATAGACAACATCTAGACTATGTGACATTTATGTTTTGGAGAAAATCTTTCAGCCTCACTCTGCCTCTTGTCCCTCCCTGGAACTTGGCTGGCTCTACAACATGTGCAAGGGAAGGGAGTGGTGCTTTAGACAGGCATGACACCAAGGGGAAGCAAAGCACTTTCAGTTTCACAGCTGACAATACAAGCTAGAGAGCATGGAAACTGACATTATTACAGTCTGAAACAGTCAGTGTAATGTACTTCATAGGAACATCTAAGTAAATATCCTGGAAACATCTCATATTCTCAGTATGTTTTTCTTCTTCAATCAAAATTTTCCAAGATAGAAATGATCTATTTAAGCAAATTGTACATTCTTTGAAAATATTGTAATGATGAGAAAATTCTAGTAGGTTTAAGAATAATTCAATGAACCCAGAAGCTAAAGCTGTCATTTAGTTTCATGCGTAGGTGATAGGAAAACAGGGAGGGGGAAAAAAGTGTTGTAAGGATATTTATTTTAAGCATTCCTTACAGCTCTTTTCACAAGTTGGTGCTATTCATGTTGAGTGTTATAATCAAAAGGTCTGAATTCAAATATTGTGACATCTTATATAGCTATTTCTTTCTATTTCTAAAATAAAAAGGTCCCATAACAGGATTAATGATTTTAAAGAGTGGGTTTGTATAGACCATAAAATTAATATTTAAAAGGATACATGACATAATAAGGGCTGTATAAGCCTACTACTAAAAGTGTGCTCATTTCAAAAAACTTCTGAAATTTATTTATTTCTCTTCACCTTTTACTTCATGAGGATCATGTCTGAGTAAATCTGTTTGCTTAAAAGTAACTTTATCTACTGCAGCACTATTTACTTCAGGGACCCCCCCTGGGACAATTTTGTTTTTGAAATTATTTAAACTAAGGGCTGGGAAAGTTCTTATAATTGATGATATCACTTATGTTTGATGTTAAGAAGTAAACCAAGAGTTTTCCCAGCCTGAGGCCCTAATGTGTCTCATTCCTTTCTTTCAGGGAGTTAAATATGCACTGCCAGGTAAAAGACAACATAGCTGCATTAAAGTCAGTGCAGCTACACAGACTTGATCTTTCTGGAGTTCCAGATGGTTGAAAATGCATTAGCTGTTCAGGTGACGCTTTAGTTAGCATTTGGCCAATGGCATTTTGCTTTCAGGAGAGTTAGGGTATGCAGTTTCTGTGTTGCTCATTCAGAGTGTTGCCTCACCTGTGTAAGTGGGCCATGCGAGCAGATTTGTTGAGGTCAAAAGGCTACTTGTATGAATAAGATCAAAATATTTTGGTCCATGTGTCTGACCACTGCTGTGGAGGTAAATTAGAAATCACAGTGCTCACATTGTTTCTGCTTTTTCCCATTAATATTTGAATCATTAATATACAGTCTCACGAGCTTAGCTTAGAAATGTATATAGTGTTTCTGCTGAGTCAGTATTTTCAGCTGAATGTGCTGAAGCTATGTATGCATAATTTAAAGTTCAATGCAGTCATAGCAAATATTTCCTATCATTTTCCACTATTTAAGTGAAATAAAAGTATATACAAAGTAGCCTCTATGAAAGGAGTCATAACAGGAAGGCGATGCTTGGAAATGGGGTAAAAGTTTTTTGACTGAGTTTGGGACCATTCTGATTGTGTTCTGTATGAACAGAATACTCCAACAACAAAAATCTACTAAGACAAGGTATATTATTCAAGCTTGTCATTTTTGGTCTCTTCCCAATCCTATTTATAAAAATTCCCTTTCAGATGTAAGCCAACATGTTGCAAAACTGAAAGCGATCACCTAATGCTAATTTAAAAAAAGAAGAAAAACCCCTAAAATAAAGGTAGGAGAGTAAATATATTTTATTTTTCATTATTAGTATTTTGTATTAATTTCTTGTGTATGTGTCTATGAATAAAACCAGAATACAACAAAGAAGAAATTTTAGACTGAAGTAGTATTGGGACCACAAAGAATAAAAGTGGTATTAAGACTTCCAGTGTAAATCATTGGACTCCACAAAATGGTTTGTGAGAAATTTTCTAGGTTGGTAGATACTCCCATCTATGGAAGAAATTAACTACTTTACATACCAGAATAATGCTTTCAGACAGTATCTCCACTTGGCTCTTAGCATAATAGAGTCTTTGAGAGGTGTATTCTAGAGTTATTTTTTTTTAAATTGTATTTTATATGCAGTAAAAAAATTAACAAGTTTGAATTCAGAAAATTATTGTTTATATTTACAGTTCTCATTTTTCTTAAATAAATTAGGGAAATAGGGCCTTTTAATAAGGTCTATAATTACTATATTCATGATTGCACATTCAGCATATATTACACCACTAATCCAAAGTTTTTTTGAATCTGAAGGCTCACAAGCCTAAAATGGTAAGATTTTTCAGTACATGAATACATGGTGATAATTTTTTTAATTATGCAAACCCAAAAAACACCAGAAATTTAAAAGGTCTTTGCTGGGTTTTTTTAAGTTTCAACTTTAAGTTGGATGAAATATTTAGGAAACTCTCCTGAGAGTGGTCTGTAAAAGTCCATGTGGTCTTTTTCTGGGCTGCTTCCTTCCTTTTCTATTAGTTTCCATTTAAGCAGAACACTTTTTGTACTATAGCCTCTAGCAGTTAAACCTCTTAACTGGCACTAAAAGCCTCAATATATGATCTTTACTCTCTCCATCAATCCTCTTTATTCTAATGAGCTGAATAAATGGGAAGCTTGTCCTCAAGTACTAGTGATCAGGTTATTGGTTGTTCCAGGGGGATTGGTGGAGGGGTGGTTGGCAGAAATCATTATCTTTCTGGCATCATACCATTCACATGTGTTACCAACAGCACAGAAACATGCAACTCAATGTATATTTTTCTAGAATATCACTTGCTGTGCTATGAATTTCTCATTGACATCAATAAAACACTAGAATAATTGAAATTCTTGGATATCACTTTGCTGCATAACTGTGTGGCATTTTAAAAATTCTACCTTTGTTGTGTAAGGGGTCTGCAAGTCTTTCCTTCTTTACTATGTTTTTAGATCACATATATTTCTTTGTGAATAGGAAGAGGTAAGTAATATCATACTGTAGATGATGTTTTGTACTCATCTTCAGCTGACATAGCATTAATTTGAAGAGATAATAAATAATCAAGAGCTAAAACTGGAACACCATCTAATGTGAAAGAAGCTAAATACTTTATTTGATATCAGCAGTCAGAGCATCTCATAATCCTCATACCAATTATTTCTCTTTTGTGGTAAAAGCATGTGCAAAACCATCACATTCCTTAATATCAAATTCTTATGGAAATCTTCAAGCAGTATATTTGGCCCAAAAGATACATACTGGTATTCCAGAGACAGATCCTGACCCCAGTAAAAGAGATGACATAGCTTACCAGGCAAAGGCTCCTGATCTGCATAGAGAGCTGGCAGCTCCACACATTTGTCTTCCTTAGGGTTGAACCAGCAGTCAAAAGCTAAACACATCTCTTCCTTTGTGTCTGTGTGCTTCATATGCAGTAAATCTAAGTGCCATGGCTGTTTTAGCTCACTGTGTGGGCCAGTTACCTGAACTTTGTATATTGAGCCAATATCTGCCAGTTCATCCTGTGTGAAGAGAAAGAGAAGTTGAATGGATCTTGCTTCAATTGTGCCAGAACAAATGCAGTTGACAGCTGTATGCAACAATTGAACAAACTTCAGTGGTTAAAAAATTGGGGCAGATTTATAACTGGTACTATTTTCCCAATTTCTAATCAATACAAAATTGATATAAAAACATGAATGAGGAGATGGGATGCTCGAGGTTTGATATTAAGGAATGAGCAATGGCAGTCACTGACGAAATTTGTACACAGAACAGGCACAGTGTTCATATATATTATACAGATTCAGTAGATTATTTTCAGGCACAGAAGCTTAAGCCAATTTTTAAAACTTTGGACACCATTTGATCACAAATACTTCTTACGCCAATAAAAATGGTGCAACTAATTATAAATTTGAAAGAAAACTAATCTAATTTTGGGAAAACATGCAAAAGATCCTTCATCCTCACTCTAGATAATAGAAGTTGTACATTAAAATCTTGCATTCATACTTGAGAAAAAAAAATCTAGTTTTACTGAGAATAATGAGCCATCTCTAGGACATACCATTGCTTGAGTAAGTGAAAGCAGAGGAGGCCTTAGATATTATAATTAGTGGTTTAAAATCAAAATTTTTTTTCATTGTAAGGAACAAAAGGGAGAAAACAGAAGTTGCCTTTTCCTATTCAATACTTCTTGGGTACTTTTCTCTGCTCTTTCACTTTAGATATGTTCAGATAGTAGAAGTCCATGTGACCCAACTTCAGCGTTTCCTCTGACAGGGCACTTCAGTTTCATACTATATATTTTTTTTTGCATTTATCAGAAGTCCTTGGAAATAATTCAGAAAAACCCTCTGAGTACTCCTCATTGTGAATCACGTTTGTGTTTAGTCTAGTCTGCTTAGTTCCTCTTTCATTAAAGAAAAGAGGAGCATCAAAATGCAGCAAATTATTTCTTTAGCTCAATCACAAAATTCAATTTATTAAGAGGAAAAAGAAAGAGACAATAAATAACAGGGTGAAAAAGAGAAACCCTACTAGAAAAGCAGTTCAGAGAAACTGATGGCAGGAATGAATAAATTACATGAGAGAGAAAAGAGAAAAATTAACCTTCTGTACATTTAATCTCATTTATGATTCTTCCTTCTCTATCATCAGCCCCAAAAGCTCTACAGTATCCCATGGCATATTGTATGCTTACAAATTGCTGATTTTTGTAAGATCAACAAAGCCTGTAAATCAGTACCTGCCGCATGGTATACACTGTGATATGCACCAAGGGACCAATTCGCTCACTTAAACATTCTCAGTATGAGACACTGGGAGAATTTGCTCTTTCAGAAACCATTGCTCATGTGTTGCTACCTACAAACAAAAATGATGATCTGTGCCAAACTACACAGAGGACTTAAAAATCAATTTGGTAGTTCAGTTTAAAGAAACAATTAATCTCAGAATTAAGTGAATTATTGGCTACACGATTTGTAGGCTTTTCTTGCAATAGAGAAGGGTTGAAGTACTTTTATCTGAGTTGCTTTTCCTGTGACTTGAAGTGACAACTTTTTGTGACTCAGGTTGCCGTAGAAGATAAGAAAAAGGCATATTGGATCCTCTTCCCCACTCAAGTCAGATCCAGTGATATTCATTATCCAGAAACCTGATGACTTCATGTTGATTTCAGGCAGTTTAGGACAAAGAGTCGACCTTCTGCCTTTAAAAATTATCAAAGAGAAAGGAAAGATGACAGCATGAGAGAATGGCATAATCTAGCAGGACCATAACCTTTACAGTACACAAACAAAGCTCTTTTTGCAGGTTATGTTGTATCTATAGCAACTGCTCACTAAGAATAACACATCAATATCTTTATTACATTTTTTGTGAAGAATTTAGCATCTTAATGTTCTTTCTGTGTTTAAAATTTAGTTTCAATGACATTTGTTGATGGCAGTGTATTTTCCTGGTCATGTTTGGAAGCCATTGCTAAGAGAATATTCAGTCACCTTTTAGAAGTAATTGTTCTTTAAAAACCAATCAGTTTTATTAAAGCAAATTTATAATTTAAGAGCATGTAGCCATATGCACCTAATGCAGAATGAACAATTCTAATGAACTTTTCTTGTCACTAGATGTTACCTAGCAATATAATAGGGGCTGTAATAGTGTAAGAATGACAAGTAACCTATAGTAAACATACAAAATTATTTGCCAGATCCTCAGAAGATCAATATTACTATCTTCCTCTCTTTTTCTTCATTAATTGCTGTTATTCTTCACTTTAACTCTGTTTTAACCAGTGTGGATGAAGTGAAAATGATTTCATGAGGAAGAACAGCTCAGGAAAATATACTTTCTACAACTCAGAAAAACCACACAACTGAATCAAGGACACCTTATACCTTACTTCTTCTGGACAAATTTCTGTCGTTCATTTCCTTTGCATTGAATAATTTTCACAGGACTGAAGGAAGAAGTATTTTACCACTTCTAAATGACTAAAGGTCCTCCTCTAAGTGTTCTTTTGCCAAGTACATCCAGGTTTAGATTTGCACAAATCATGGCATAGCAGTAGGTGTGAAATGAACAGAAATGAGCATACCAGAACTGCTGCTTTGTACTGTGGAATACTCTCACAGGTAAAGATTAGGCTCATTGCACTAAAATACTTTTTCTTTAAATTTCAAATGAAATTCTAGGCCATAAAATAGTGTATAAAATTTAAGCTATTTATCCCCATGAGGGCCACATCCTAAGCTCAGCTATTTATCCCTCATTGAAATATCCTGTGTTTAATTTGGAAGGCAGGTGTTCCATACATAACATATTGACAAGACAGAATTATATTAATTTTGACCTTACCAGATGTGGCTCTGCTAAAACACTAAGTTCAAACTGAAAATTCACATTTTCAATAAAAGAAAGATACTACAGAGATCTGAAAGAGCTGTGGTCAAATATACGTGTATAAAAATGGGCAGGTCAGTTTTGCAGAACTTACCAACTGTTACAATCTCACAAACAATCTCACATAAGCCCAGATGAGTGTCAAGCCAATTCCACAATGGAAAGACCCACTCTTTGTCTGAATCTTGTGATTTCTTGACTGTAACCATCTTGAGGTACATCCCTGCCCCATAGCCTTCTCCATCATGTCCTATGACCACTTTTTGTAAATGACTTAGAGAAACAGCTTCCACCAGAAATGAATCCACCTGCCAAACAGGGAAATAGTTAATACAACAGAATTTTGACAGGAAGTTCAAGTCAAAATTCTGGATTCATCTTAGAATTTAAAATTTTTATAGTCTGTTTCTTTGTAAAATTTAGCACAGCATCCCCCTGCTGGCTTTAATAAAACACACACTGATTAGAACTAACATTTAATCCTGTATTCATCATTAATGATGCATTGTAATTTCATTTGATCTTTGGTCAATACAGGTCACTGCATCAATCATTTCATAATACATTAAAATCTTTATACCTCAACTTTCTGACAGTCAGTTATGACAAGGTTTTGGTTCTAATCAAATTTATGACTTTCAGATATCTAGTTTCTAAAACTTATCATACAAGTCTACATATATATTAATAGTTCTAAACAAAAGTTAGAAATCTAAAGAGCGTTTTCACTCCAAGACAGCTTTTTAATTCTTCTCCAGTAGTCAAAAAACCTGACTTTTGCTTTCCTTACAGAATGAAAATAATTGTGGAGTAAATTGAGAAGAGTAAGAGAGAAAGTTAAAAGGAAAGTGAAGAGTAGAAGATGAGAGATGGGAAGCAAAGCAGAATGAAGAAGGAAGAGAAAGACTTGAGAGAAGTAAACACAAGCAGCAGTAGATTTGAATAGGGACTAGAAAAACAAGAAAAGGAAAAATGTGAAATGCAAAGAAAGAAATAATATGCCCCACTAAATTTTTGTAAAAAAGCCAGATATTCTGTAGAAGGCCCAGCCAGGGGCCAGATGGATCTCATGGTAACTGGCAAAGGTTAGAAAGTTATGGACAACTGGAGTTTGAACAGCAATGTCTAGGAATATAATTAACACCATAATTCAAACAAAACAATTCAGTAATAGGAACTTACTAAACTGGATATCAAAACAATTAAAACCCCAAGATATTTGCAAACAGATCTCTAAAAGAATAGAGCAGTTGCCAAAGTCCTATGTGTTGTCCCTATTTATTTTTAAATAAAATATTGAAGAAGTAGATTTTTCTGCTACTAATATTGAAAGTACGACAAAAAAATCATTTTCTTTTCTAATAATAGTCAGAACCCAACAGCAGATTATGAACAGAAATAATTAACTTTGTTAATTAAGATATTTTAGGAAATAAATCCATGTATGAACATAAATTAAAATACTTGCAGTATAGTAATATAGCTGTCTTCTGTATATAGGCATAGTTCTGAGAAATACCCAGAAATGAAATTCAGAAATTCGCTCAGTTCTTTATTGATTTCACTTTTACCCTAACAAGTGCTGTGCTAATTATCTAATAAAATTATTTCCCAGAAATCTAAGCTTCTCCTTGATAATGGACACTTTGGCATGAATTTTTTCAAACTTTCTTGTTCAGTGAGTGGAAGTCTAATTCATAAGACAGGAAGTTTTTATAGTGGTCATCTAGAAACACTGGGTTTACTTGCATACTTTTTTTTAAGTGGAATTTTTGTTTCTTGTCTAAACTTACTGCTATTGAGTTGATGTTTTGAAGTGGGATTGTGGTTTCAGAAACATCATAGATTGCAGAAGTCTCATGGAAACTTCTGTAGCTGATTTTTTACTGATTTTTCAATTTTTTAGTACCTGTTCTCTCCTAAATCTGGAACAGAAGAAGTCAGAAGCATGATCACAGAAGTTCTACCCACTAATCAGCTTTGTATTGCTTATGTGGAGCCTTTATTGCCATGTGGTTATGTTCTTGTACAGGAAATAAATAACACTGGCACTGGTCTACTGTGGGTATCTGGAAGATAAATTCTGTGAATATTTCCAAATTCTTACCTATCTATCCAGATGTATTCTGAGCAGGCATTAAGCAACACAATGCAGTGCTAACCCCTGCACATGTAAGATTGAATTATGTTGCCATTACCTTATTTCTTTGAAATTTTCTTCCTTTTGTTAAAGATGTATGAAGTTTCCTCACACCTGTGTCCCCTCTTTTGCCATAGAGAGTGAGATAAACATTTGCAAAAGTCTCTGCTCCCCAGCGGTCACCAATATGTACAGAAACAATGTACTTATAGACTGTAAAAAAAATCAAGATGGTTAAGTGCAAGATGTACTTAAAATAAAACAGCAACACAGAATATTTTAGTAAGACTTTAGCTTTTTCTTTTATTTCTGGAGCTACAAAAAAATCTGCTACACAGCGAATGAACTAATCAGGTTACTCTTTATGAATCTGACCTCTTCATGCCAAGCTCAATGAAGACTCTGCATTCACTTTTTTAGAAACTTGAAAGAAATTGGACTTGGACAATTTAGACTTATGAATCTAGGTAAATTCTGCCCGATTCTGTTTTATTGTGCAAGATCTGGAAAGAACTCATTTGAGTTAGTTGAGGAAGTAAACTAAAAACTAATTAAAAACTGACTTATCTTTGAAATAGATAATAATTAACACACGTCACAGAATAAGAAAAAGATTATGCAAATTTAAATAAGAAACAAATGCAACATAGCGCCTGGATGCATGGCATGACATATATGTATAAAAATTTACAAAATGCAATTATTAACTTAAGGAAGGAAACTATAAATTGTTTGACTCTATATTGATATTGTATGAATGAATTTCTACATTCAGATGAGGTTTTCTTCCTAGGAAGATCATTTAATTGCATATATATTCAGGCTCATACAAAAAGTATGAGCAAAATTTTTCAAATGTCTTTTTTAATGTACAGTCCTGCAGAGTTAATATTTAACTAATATAACACTATACTTTCTTTTAAGGTCATGAATAGGTCTGAGTATTCAGGGACCAGAACTTCTGGAACTTTAATTTAGCAAAGCAGTCGTGTCTCTAATTACTTTTATCTCATGTGTAACTGCTAACATTTCTGAACAGCTGCAGGACTTCTTTAAGTCTTCACATTCCAAGGGCATCTCTGACAACTCTCAGCATGACAAAAAAAGTAGTCCTTAGGAAAAAAAATCCACAATGAGGCCTACTTCTGACACTAACATTAGCAAATAAAGATATTTTAAGCCAAGTAATTCAATAGAAACTCTAGAACAAATAATTTTCATGGCTTTGAACATGTTTGTTTCCCTTAAATGTCCAATTGTATTGTTCAATTTTTCTCATTTAGAATCATGCAGAAGATTTAGAAACTGTAAAACCTAATATGCAACTTAACTGGAAAATTAAAAGTTAAGTGGTCAGCATTCTTGCAGTACATAGATGAAGAGAGGTGCAACAGAGCCATAGAAGGTATCAAATCCAGACAAAGCACTATGTTATACCTGTGGCATTGATTTGTTTTCAAGCAATTAATTCACAGTGTTTATGTCTTCTTGGTGCTTTTACCTGGTAAAGTTTTCTGGTTCTCAGTGACTGCAGGGAATTCTTTTACCAGTTCCTTATCTTCTCTCTTAAGAGTGAGCCAGCAGTTACACTCAAAGTTCAGTTCTTGTTTTGTACGCAACTCTTGTAAATGAAAAGACTTCAGATGCCAGCCCTTAAAGCCTGGTACATTATCACAGCTGACTCGAATCTTGTATACATCTCCCAGTTCTCCAGTCTCAACCTGCACCAAATATCATGAGGAAGAAGGTACTGTCAAGGTTGGTTCACTTAGAGAGATTTTCCCAATCCCAGTGTAGAATTTCTAAACTTAACAGTAAATAATCGAAAGTTGAGTTTGATGCTGGGATAAGCATGATGATAGAATCAGTCCTTTTTGTTTCATGGTATAATCATGGGTGAGATTATCTCCTTTATTAGTATTGTAACCATGATACTCTGTAAGCACATATACTGCACAGTTAAAATTAGTAAGATCTGTGCATTTAGGCTCTGTAGACAAAAGGTAACACAGAAAGTTGTGACCCTACTGAATAAAGAGAGCATTAACTTAAAGTTTCTAATATCAGCAGCCAAGTGAGGTATTAATTTAAAGATTAAGCCTGGAATCACAGAATGTTTAGGTTGGAAAAGACCTTTAAGATCATGAAGTCCAACCATTAACACAGCACTGCCAAGTCCATCAGTAAACCATGTCCCTAAGTGCCACACCAATATGTTTGTAAATACCTCCAGGATGGTCACTCAACCACTGCCCTGGTCAGCCTGTCCCAGTGCTTGACAACCCTCCTGGTGAAGAAGTTTTACTAAATTTGCATTTGCTAAATGATTTTGTCTAAAATGTAAAACTACTTTATAACCAATTCTTCATTAAAGGAAAGGGATATTTCTGAATAAAAATAAATCATTAATATTACAGAAATAACTCTGTAGGATAATAGAGCCCCATTCCCATATTACATGTGGAAATTCAATAACTGGTTGCTGATTGTGGATAATGATCTGCATGACATCAATCATTGCATGATAAGTCTTCTGAACAGAAGGAAGTAATGTGGCAGCCATTCGCTGGGCAACTACAAGAAAGACTGCATGAGAAGTGATTTTTGAGTGAAACAACTGAGAACTAGTAAATTTAAAGGCAATAATTCTTTTTATTAAGAATCAACAATACTTAATACAAAAAAAAGTTGTCAGTGGCTTTGTTCCTCTCCCATATTACTGCTTTTTTTTTTCCCCCATGCCAGTCACAACATGAGATTTAGTGACTTTCCAGGGAATTAACCCTTTGTGCACCCTATAGCATCACAATAAAAACTGAAATTAGCCTTACACAATCATGCCCTGGCTCTGGCAGCACCACCAGCAGATTGGCTCTTAAGACAGAGCACAAACCTCCTAACATATTAATTTATTCTGCTTCTCAGCAGAGCTCTGAGCATGACAGCTGACCTCACTTGCTTAAAGCTAGTTCATGTGCACTTGCACAGTGAACACAGGCATGTAGGGAAGTATCAGCTACCTTATTCTAATTAGAGAGGTACTAAAAAATATGCTTTCATCATTTTGAGGGAGTTGTACTCCAGTTTTAATGACTGTAATGCACATAAGAAATAGTAGAATATCAGAGTATGAAGAGGAAAAATTAATTGAAAATAAAGCTTCCTGTCCAAACTGTTTTACAGGAATTTTATGAATGGTTTATGATGCAGAACTTATGAAAAGAGGTCTTTGGTAGGAAGGAATTGCTCTTGATGGATTTAAAGATCCCTTCCAGTCTGAATTTCTTGAGGTAAGTATTATAAGTGGCTTCCATGCCACTCCTACACAATTTCATGGCTCAGGGCATTGTTTAAGGAGCAGGGAAGAACTCCTTTCCATTTCCTGTGTAACAGCCCTGGTCTGCTCAAACCTCTCAGCTCCTGAAGTGTAACTCCACAGGACTCATAAAAGCCACACAGCAGTAGTTTTACACCAAAGAAGAGGGCACCAGACCTGTCCTCCCTCTAAGCCTAGCCTGCCCTGCCCCTCTCTGTGCTGTGGTGCTTACAGAGATCAAAGCTGTCCCTGACTTGGTCTCCACTCCTGCACTGTGAAGAGGGAAATGTGTGGGCAAAATTTCAAGCCAAGTTTTTTCATTTGTGCTGTGCAAAGGATATCATTAGCTATGTATCATTAGCTGTGGTGGACTAAGTGGATTAATTCCTTGCAAAATATGCAATCCACCTGATTAAACTTAACAGGAATTATTTGGGTTCACCGAGAGGAGAGTGCACAGGTTCTTCACCCATCTAAACTACAGTTCTTTCACAGACAACAAAGTCATTGCTCCTTCTCTTTCAGAGCCAGACTACTGACTTTTAAAATTATTGCCTGCAGATTTTTTTTCTCATGCATGGACCCCATGACTGTATCACACAGCTACTCTAAATGCTGTGAACAACTTATTCCATAAAGCTCTCTGTTTGGTACAGAACTTGGTTATTTTTATGTGACAGGGCAAGCTGTAATTCACATTTTACTTTGTCTTCTGCTACCCAAATTTGCAATTCACTAGGATTCTAAGTTGTCATAAATACATGTGCTATAATCTTTGTAGGAAATGCACAGAGAAGATTTATAGGAAAATAATTCCAGAATACAGGATAGACTGTTTAGAAGCCACAATTGTCCATTTTGTTTCTAGAATCACGATTTCAATTAATTCCCTGACTGCCTTTGAAGCAGCAAGTGCTGATAATCATACTGTTTATGATCCATGGAATTAAACACCTGCTATTTTCAATTAAATGTATTAGAGAGTTCACCTTTCTTCATGGGTTTGTTTTTTCACTTACAGTTGTGGCCAGTACTAGCCTTTTTGCTCAGATCCATCATTGCATCCAGTGCTGCCATTACATGATTCTTGTAATCCTTTTCTGACCAATTTAGTACAAGCAGTTTTCCTTTGGAATATGATATTCTATCTTTGATCCCAAAATTGTCTGTTCCCTCCACCAATGTCTATTAATTGATGCAACATGAATTTTGGAGGAGAGACAGACATATAATCCATCACAAAGTATATATCCATTGAATGTCCTGGTTTTAAATTTGTTGAAGTATCCTTGCAAGGGAATACTTTACCTCATTCATAACTATAATTTCCTAATTAATTTTTCACTTTCTTCTGTATTGTTTTCTCTAATATTCAGAATTTGAAATCTTAGCTGAGTTGGCATGATTTGTCACATACTAAACATAATGTTTACATTACATGACTGAAGGAGCATGGCTCTTAGAACTAGGAGGAGCTTCTGAAGATCTGAGAGACAGGTAACTGATAATGATTAGAGAATTTCATAATATTTTAAATCTTTTCCTCTTTACCTCACACAGGGCTTCTTAAAGACATCATGACTAGGTTAATTAAAGTCTTGTAAGCTTTACTGTTTGGGTGCACATTTAAATGTAATTCCTTTTCGTTCTTTTCCCTGTTAAAACAAAAGAAAAAAAAAACAACCCAACCAAATCACACCCTCCTACCCCATAAATTATTCTAGTTAATGGGGTTTTGTTCAAGCATCCTAAAATTCAATTAGAGAGACATCTGTCATATACTTCAGAAAGCCTTCTACTTGTTTGGAGAATCATCTCATACTGTGGAAAACGCATGCATTATTGTATTAGGTGATTTGAAACTTTCTGTTACCTTCTTGATCCTTAACACAAAATACGTTCAGAATTTATTGTGTATTTACTAACAGCCCTACTTGAAGAGCGCTATGGCTCACTTTGTACTACCTGTGCTAGTGTTTCGGACAATAGTTTTGGGCATCCCAATCTCACACTCTTTCCCAGGTGTTTTATGATTCTCTGGAGAACAGAATGTGCACAATACACTAGGACTTTCCAAAGGCATACTCTGACAAACTTACTCTACTAGCAACCAAGAAACAAAGATGACTGTGAGAAAGATCTAAATACTTTTCAAATCTATTCATTCCATGTGAGTCCAATGATTGATTCCAATCATCACCAGACTACAAAAAAAAAAAAAAAATCCACCTCTTCACTGTTTTCTTGTCATGCTGTCTTCAGCACTACAACTCCTGTGAGATTACATAACACTGGCACAATAATCTATTTTTCAATTTATTTTTTTTAAACTAAGGTGTTCTAATTAAATTAATTCTTATTAAAGCAGCTCAACTACCATACTACACATTTCTGAGATTACTGAAACCCAACTTTACCTAAGACATGCTGCTATTTTCTCTCTTTTAATTTTTTCTTTATGCTTGCTATGTGAAATTAAACTACACCTGTTCTTTCATAGGAGTTGATTAGACATATTTGGGATGGAATAATCATTCTGAATATGATACACATCTGTGCAGATACTTGTGCGAGAACACCTGGAAAACCAGAAATTTACATGCCTTTCTGTCCTCAGTGTGCAATAAATGTATCTCTGAGATCAAAATTAAGTTTACTGTTTCAAAACTATGTGAGCTGCTTATAGCACATAATCTGTTTTTCTTTTTACTGTACTATATTATTAAGGATGTTTGTCTAGGACCAGGATCTTGGGGGGAGGTTAAAAGTTCATTTATTCCTGCTTGTTGGAAAGCTGAATTCACAGCTTGTCCTCCTTGTGATATCACATTCATGCCTCAAGCCTGCTGCTACAGTAAGAAAACAAGCAAAGTTTCTGTACTCTTCTGCATAGTCTTAGTAAGAACAAAGAAAGGGAAAGCAAAAAGAAAGTGGGTTTATTGGCTCAAGCACCTAAAGAGGTGTGAGGGTGTTTATGGAGATACCCTGAATCCCCAAATGCCCTTTATACCAGAGATGTTACTCTGTAAGCTGCACTGTAAGCAATGCAGCAAAGAGATAAAATGTCATGCACAGTAAATAATGCTCAAATAGTAGTAACTTCTTCATGCAAAGCAATAAAAACAAGGACACAAATAGCTGTGGGGAAAATACAGGCATTAACCCAAAGTCTATCCAAAGTATGAATAAGTATTCAGAAAGCTGCTGGGGTGGAAGGGTACAATGGATAATGCAGTGTGTACCAAGGATAGTAGACTATGAGGGACAACCATGACTGACACACAGAAATACTGATTTCTCCTAGTGTGATACCCAATCATTGAAATTAGGCAGCCTAAACAAGGAATACGTGCCATTTGGGAAATTGCCAACATGTTGGATGTAGCAAAGGTCTGCCTTATGCTGTGATGCTTGCCAAAATTCAGTCAGCTGGTGCTGTTGCACCATAGATAGATTCTACTGCTACTGACCTCTTCAGTTTATGCTCATGGCATGGGATAGGAAGCTTATTTTGTTGCTCAGTGTGTTTCCTGTGTGTTTTCTGATAAGCAGCTGCTTCCTTGTCTTTAAGAAATGCCATTTATCTTTCCATTAGCTCCCCATAAAGTTTCTAAATTGTTTTAGCTTGTTATTTAAACTAAAAATTCATCCTGGATCAGGCCATTACAATAAAGCTTTGACATCATTTTCTAAAGGTAGTTTTGCCATTGTTTTCAGAATGTTTATTGCAGCCATTGAAAAGTCTTTCTGAGCTGTATAAAACTGCCTCGAATTGCAAGCTATTTCTCCCATCTTGCTGGCTAGAAGCTGTACCTCATACCAATCAACAGAATTTGCAATGACTTAGCCTTGAAAGCTAGGACAGAATTTGAAGATTTAAAAGATGCCTCAGATGAATCCTCTCAGAGCAGCAGCATGTGTGTCAGGTGTACAGGCGGTCAGGACTATGTTAGGGCTGATTTTAGTCCTGCCCATAGATAAGTTATTACTTCAGAGTTCACCACTCCTTGATATGCATGAATGCATTCTCCAGTGATTTGTGATTATCCAGAAAAATCCTCTGCCTGCTAGCCTGAGAGACAGAATGATCCTGTGGAGAGTGGATACTACTTTACAAAGATGGAAATGAAGGAAAGAAAAGCCCACTTATGTCCCCTGGGAATGCTGCCCAATCCTTCATCTTCGGCATTCACAAATAATTGTATATTGCCTTTTGTTTGAACTTCAACTTGGGAATCTTTAGGGAATTAGAAAAAAATGCAAGATGAGCTGGTGAATGCAATAAATTACACAAAAGAGTCAATGGAGCTGGCTGTAGTAAAACAGGACTGCAGGAGATGACCCAAGTCCCATACTTATGTCATTCCATCTTTGTAAATAATTACATCATTTTTTACCAGACAAATCAACTGTATATATATAATGCTAGTTATGTATACACACACACACATATACATATACATATATGTATATCTATATATCTATATATCTATATATCTATATATCTATATATCTATATATCTATATATCTATATATCTATATGTCTATATATATCTATATATATATTTATATCCGAGAGGACAAAGTTCTTTGTAGTACTGTATATTTCTGACTTACAATGAATTCATCTGTTGCTCTGGGGAGAAAGCACACATATCCTGGTGTTTGTGGAGAAAGCAGAAGCTCATCACTTTTGCCCTTTGAGCCATAAATCACAAGGGTCCTTTTACACTCCTGCGGCTCTGGGGAATCTCCATCTGTTCTAACCTGCACTCTCCACCGTTGTGCTAAAACAGGAAAAACATTTTCAGCATCAATCTACCAATTAAACATTTTTAGGATCAATGGTAGAGAGCAATGGATGCCTTTGTTACTATCACAATGAAGAATTATAGATTACCATGCAATTACATCCCATTTACTATAAATAAATAGTTAATAATTAATAAAAAAACCTCTTGAAGGTAAGTATAGCTCAGACTTGATAAACACAAGACAATGGTTCAAGTGGGTATGAAAACAGAAATTAACACCCAGGAAGCAGAAAAAAGATACTTTGCCTAGGAGTGTTTTTTATATTCTTTGTAACAAAATAGTAACTTTAATTACAGTAATTATTTTAATAAATCTCAGTTCTTGGAACAGTCTTATGTAGCATGAAAAGAATATTAACATTTTGAAAGCCTTGTGTGTAATACATTTGTAAGATCTGCTGGCTAATACATAACTAGCTGAACAATGAAACTTCAACTTTTTTTTCGGATTTTTCTAACTTAATTTGTTATGTCCAGTCTGCTCTTTTGTTGGATCAGATCACTCATTAGGGTTGAATACAAAATTCAGGAAATTTCGAAAAGGCGTTTGCACTGACCTCACTTCATAGCTTGGGCCTTTTACAGGTTGTTTTTTGGTAAGTCACCTGTACTCATAGCAGTGTTAGAAGTCCAATGTGCAACTAAGAAGCTATTTGAGGTGTGGGAAAAATACAGTGTCTTGGACAGTATAATTCAGGAAGCTACTTCAGTGCTTGAAGGCAAATCCTCCTCTGAATTCAAAGGAACTATTTGTTTGAAAAGACACTTGATCCTGCATGTTAAGAGGAACTTAACAGTGGAAACGAATTTAAAGCATTTGTTTAGACTATGGCAAATACTGCGAAAATACAATAATTTTGGGGAACTGATATAAGGAGAACTATTTTCTGATTGTGCGTAAGCCCACAATATAATATGCTGATAAAATGAATTTTAGAATAATTTAATTCAGAAATAAATCAGATGTGACTTTTTCTTACAGAACTGTGTGCTTTTTTCCTACCTTTTGTTTTCCTCTGCCTGCTTAAAGATGGAGACTAGATGAAAACCTGATTTGGTTTTCTTGATTTATAATTTTCCTCTTTTTTCTTATTTTTGTTTACCTAATCCTGGTTTTCCTCTTGTTATAGAGCCTGTTTCTGCCTTATATCTGAATGTTCCCTGACTTTTCTGGGCTCAGCTAGAAAACAGCAGGCAAATAATCATCTCACAGCCAGTCTTCTGAGTAACACACTAGCTGAAGGGATCCTTCTATCTGAACTCTTTTTTAAGGTCATTTCCAGCAATGAGTCAGATGTAGTTTGTGGAAGATCCACACTTTGCCTAATGAGGACCTTTTGCTGTTTGATGTATGTGCCAGCTTTGAATTTTATCTCCTTGTGCCAGGTTGGCATGTGGTGCTCTTCAGGGTGTCACACTTGGTGAAGTCAAGCATTGTTTGAGCTTTTGCTGTTCCTGAGCACTCCAAGGGTTTATGAGGAGCTCCAAATTTTTATAAAGACTCCCAACATAGCCCTGAATCTCTTATCCTGTCCAACCATGCTCCGTTTTGAAGGGTGTCTCAGGAATACAGCAGAGAGGAAATTAAGATGATTTTGCAATCTGTACTTTCCAAGTGGAGGTGGTTTTTTTTTTTTTTTCTCTTTGTAATATCTCTCTGCACCAGGAGAGAGCAAGCCCTAAGTTAAGAGAAATCACAGATGCATAACTGCCTGTTCCCTCCCCAAGGAGGCAGCATGTTCAGAGAAGGTATTTCAGGCAAGGTGATTTATTTTAATTAATATCCATGATTGTGTTTTTAATTATTATTTCAGTAGAAAGGCTAAGACACCAGTTGGGAGTTTTCCAGGGAATAAATCAATGGTTACAGATTTAAGGCCTCTTAGTGTCTGTGATTATTTATTCTCTTACACTTACTTTTAATGCTTGTACAGTTTGCTAAGTGAACTAACACAGACTGACTGCATTTGCTCTCAGTTCAACAAATTCATTTAACCTGCTCACTCCAGAAGAATCAAGAAATCCTTTGTCTAATATTTCATTGACTTAAATATCTACTTGGTGAAGATGGCTACATGAGGCAGAAGACTGATGCCAAGTATTTATTGTGTTCAGTGATTTCTATATCTCTTCAGGAGTGAAGTTGTGGAAATGAGATAGCTAGGCTTCAATAGGTCATTTTCTGTGTTTCATATGTGGCCACATTAAAAAAGGCTTTTCCTCTGATATTGCTGACCTGTGTTAGCTTCCTTTCAGACTGACTAGTGTGTTATTCTACTTTTACAGCTTATATGTAAAGCTATAGCCATTTTCTTTGATACCTCAATGTAGGAAGCAATAAAATGAATAGTAGGGGGAAAAAGCAGAATTCAGTGAAAAAAGGTCTAGAATACTCTGTTTTCTGTAATGATATAACCAAGAATCTGATTCCCATTACAGAGATTTATCCAGATATATGTTAGAATTAGGGATCTTTTCTTGACTTTCAAAAATTAAGTGGGATCAGTCATAACAATTTCCCGCCAGAAATTCTTCTAACCACTACTCTGGAACCTGAAAGTTCCTTCAATAAAACTGTGAAAATCAAACCTGCAATGACTTCTGTACATAGAAATCTGGGCAGAGCAAAACTGGAAGTCAACATTTAATAATATAATTCAGAAAGCTGAAAAAGGAAGATTTGTTTTCTGGGTTTTTAAAAGTATTTATACTATTTATGTATTTTTAAAGAAACTGTTTTTACAATACACTATTTCACTCTGGTGTTTTTTGGTCTTAAGACCTAGAATGACAGTCACACTTTGCAAGATGTAGGAGTTGGTTGTTTATTTCCTGAAGATTGTAGAAACTGGTGTTGCCTTGAGGCAGAGCAGTCAGTCTGCTTAACTCTTTGTCTTAGGAATTTCCACCTCCATCTGGCAATGGAAACACACTGTTGTTGCTTTTTAGAAGCAGGTCCATTCCCTTTTAAATTTGGGAATCCTGTGATTATTCTTAGCCCATTATCAAGTACTTGCAAGGTAGGGAATAATTCCAAAACAAAATTAGTCACAGCAGAGTTTACTGTATGCTTTCTCTTTTCATATGAATTTCCTGTATGCCTTAATACCAAAAACCTTGCACAGCAGAAGAAGAGCCAACCAAGAAATATCTATTAACCAAACTCTGCTACCGAACCACCCACAAAACCCCACAAAACCTCAGGACACCCTACAGGCCTTGCATTACAGGAAGCCAGCTCCTTTTAGCTGACTGCAGCGAGGATATCACTGGAACACACTGTGTCTTTTCTCCCGCTTTGAGAGAAAATGCTTTCCTATGTGCTATTACAGTATCGCATCTATTTTGAGGCAGAAAAGGAAAATAAATAGAGAAAACAGAAGAAAAGAGTAGTAAAATATCCCTACCATGTAGGAAACTTTTAGAGACTAACAAAAAGTCCCATTCAAATCAACTTCAAATCCCTCAAATCAACTTCATTTGAGAGCTAAGAGCACCTATCTGCCTTCTCTGCCAGGGCAATACACTTTCTCTATTTATCTTGCATCAAATAAACAAGGAGGAATTAGAGGCATACAAATAAATCTATTCCTATGCCTGATTTGCCAGAGCCTCTCTTTAATATACAAATGTACAAAGGCTACTGAGAAAACCTGATATGGACAGACTGCATTTTGGTCGAATCCACAGCCAGCAGTGGCAGTCACAGGGATTTGGGATTTATTCCTCATCAGTGCTGGTATAATGCCAGCCTGACTGAAAAAGGACAAAGAGCCTTCAAGTAGATTACCTAGCAATGATGACTTCGAAAATTTTCTCTTTGGCTAGGTGGTTGAACAGGTTACTAGCCTCATTCAAAGTGAATGAGACTTCTGACCTTCAGAGTGACCTATAAAATAAATTTGTTCTGTAACCAATGCTTTCAAGCTGACACACATTGATCTTACCCTGAATATCAGCAAACACTGAATTATGCCAATCAGCTTTTTATGACTTTCCCTGAAGCCCATTTGAGAGTGCAGCTCACACAGAATATGACCACATGAGTGCCTCAGCCATTGGTTCCCTAACATCAGAACATCCACTTGCCTCTTATTCAGTAAATATGTGTTACATGGAAAGTTTTCCCCTCCACTCTGAAGGGAACTGCTTATCACTATTCTACCATGTAAAATCTTCACTGCTACATGTGCTGGGAGAATCTAAGTGAATTAGTTTTTCTCCCAGGACTCTGTTCTCTTACCAGCACTGAGCCATGATAGAATGGCACAGAATTGACTACAGGATATCTTTCCAAACCTCTTGTGATTGTTAACCTCATACAAAGCTCAGTCATGCAAGGTCTATGAGATCACTGATATGACAACTCAAATTAAACTGTGAAAAATCAGTCCCGATCAGCATCTTTTTCACATAAGGCATAAAAGTCCCATCTCTAACCTATCTCAGTTCCTCACTGGAATGAGCCTATGGGTAAAACAAAGATGCTGAAGAGCAGATCAAGCTAAGCTGTCATACAGGTAACTTCCTAAAAATGTTCTTCTCTTTTATAACCTTTTTTTTCAGAAGCTCTGATCTCAACAGTCTCTGGGTCGTCCTGGACATCTTGACAGTGTGACATTTCAAAAGCTGGTTAAGAATAAGCCACTCCTTTCTCCTCATAATCAATATATTGTCTGATCACTCTTGGTGCTCACAGGCAGCCTGTGCATCTGTGCCTTCTTACTATAACATAGTGAAGAATGAAACTGTGCTGGAAAAAAATTTGAATTGGTAGTAAAATATAGTCTATTTTCTGAACATAAGGTGAAACATATTATTGTTGTCTCTCAGAACTGTGAACTTAGCAGAATGCAGAATCCAATTCCAAGTCACTCGTGAAAATCAGCTTTCTCTATGAGAAAGTCTTTATTTACCCAAGTTCATCATTCCCCTCTTGTCAAAGATATGTTTTTGTGGAATAATAAAGCTGTTGGCTAAACTGTTTGAATGCAAATGATTCAATTTTGACTGAAACTGGAACTAGATTGAGAGACTAGGACTCATCCTACAGAAAGCAAGAAACAAATGAAAACACTACTTTTTTTAGTTTAGTTTCTCCCATGAAATTCCCAGACACAGTTGCACAGAATAGCCATTTACAGTTAAATGTTCATAAAAAGTAGTGTGTCAGTCTGTTTCTCTTTTCTGGTCAGGAAGAAACATGGAGAAGGTAACTAGTGCATTCCAGGGATGAGACTGTCTTTGTAGATATGAAAACAAAAAGATGGGTGGGGAGTTTTTTATTAATCTTTTTTTATTAATTCAAGCAGATTTAGCCAACCGAATGCACTTTAGCTTCACTGGAGGATTTGAAGTTTAAGTTTGCATTATTTCTGGCTACTTTGGAATTTTGACCTGAAAATGTTTCCACTTACACTTCACAACACATTTTTCAACTTGCTGATGTTTGCTAGGGGACCTGTCCCCAAGTATTAAATGACAGTGGCACTGGGGTAAACAAAACAACACTTTCTATCTCTTCTCAGAGGAATTCCAATTCCTGGTTGATTTCAGGACAGAATAGCAGAAATAGGAAGAAAACTAGAAATGTTTTATGGTTTTTCTCAATTAGTCTTTCCTGTAGACTACTGCCAGCCAATTTGTCCTTTTCTCCCACAGCTGATATACAAGAAAACACATATACAAATGAGGCCACTTGCTCATATATTTCTCGTAATATTGATTTAAATTCAGATAGCAAAAACTATGGTATAGAAAATAATGGTTGGAAAACAACTCTTACCTTTAAGGAATGTCTTCATTGAACTGCCATCGTCTAAAATATGAGGAGGAAAAATAATTGTGAGCTAGCTTATCACTTTTTTCTTAAGTTATGGTCTTATCTGGAAGGGTTCTTCAGCAGTAACTAGACATTAAGTATATAGTGTAGTGTTATAACAAATTTTCTTTAACAAAATACTTACTATTGGCAGTTAGCTCCCTCTCTGTTTTCCCATCATCTTGATATTCATCTAACCATCTTTCATTGCAAAAACAAAAATAATAAGATTAATAAAAACTATTAGCATAGTATATATATATCACCTGATCATTACCTTTTGTCTCAAATTGTTTTTTTAATATATCTTTTCTCAAATTACACGTTGAAACTACTTCCAAGATCAAATTTTATTTTATACCTTCAGCACAGTTGGTCTTATTCATAGAAGAAGAATTTTGTTCAATTTGCTCCAGGCAAAGAAGAATTTTCATGGTAGCTGTATGAAGTGAGGTAGTAGTTTATGGAGTCCATTATATGAAATACTAATTATTTATTGTTTCAGAGACTCAGATGTACATGTGAGGGAGTTGTAAAACCTGCAGTGGTTAGTTATAGTCATTGTACTTAAAATTATATATAAAACCTGCAGGTCTGGAAGTTTCTAAAACTTTTGCAGATCTCCAGCAACAAACTGAACTTCTGTTCTTTATTTTTTTTATATACTAATGAATTTAAGGAGATTTTCTACAATATCATTTCACTGCAAACATATGTTTGTACTTCTTGAGTTGAGCCCCCTTTTCACATAATATTTCCCAATCTTCAACAACATCACTTATTTAAAAATAAAGAAATACGTGCTCGCTAGCAGCTTCTATTCTATTGTTGATGTCATAGTTGTTTAAACCCAAGAATCCATAACACATTTCATTTCTTGTATGTAGCAAAAAGTATTTCTTGTACGTAACAAAAACTATGAATAAATCTCTTATGCATGAAGTCTAAACTCCACTGTATTTCAACTCTTGTTGCAATAAATAGCTTGATTACTTTTGAGACCTGTCTCCTCATTCCATCCTAAGAAATAAAAGATCACTAGCAGTTTCTAGAAGTAGAAAGCAATTTTTGACAAAGACTGGACACAGGATTCACAACGCAGCCTCACCAGTGCTGGGTACAGGGGGCAATTGCTGCCTTGGTCTTGCTGGCCACACTAATGCTGATCCAAACCAGATTGTCATTGGCCTTCTTGGCCACCTGGGCACACACTGGCTTGTGTTCAGCCAGCTGATGACCAGCACTCCCAGGTCCTTTTCCACCAGACAGCTTTCCAGCCACTCATCCCCAAGCACTGCATGGGGCTGCTGTGGCCCAAATACCTCTCCCTTCAGTACCCTTGTGTAGATCACATCCAGCCAATAGACTTGTATATTCTAAGTGCTGCAGCAGGCCACTGACTATTTCCACTTGGATTGTGGGGTTCATTCTGCTTTCCATTCCTTTCCTCTAGCTCGGGGGGCTGGCCATGAGGAGAACTGGTATTGCTGTTGAAGACTGAGGGGAAGAAGGCATTAAGTGGGTCAGCCTTTCCTTCATCCGGTGGGTATCTTCCCTACTCTGCTACCTCACCAAATGTGTCAGAAGTTCTTGTCCATGGGCTCCAGGAACCTCATAATTTCCTTCTCCTCTGCTGTATTGCATTTGTAGTCCTTCACGAGAACAACAGTTGGCAACTGTGAGACTTCCAGCTGCTCATATTACATTTTGTCTGCTTCTTCCTCCTGGCTGGCTGGTCTGTAACAGACCTAGACCCTTCTACCACAACACTGGCCTTGCTGGCCTTCCCCACAGTTCTTATCCACAAACATCCAACTCTATCATCACCATCATCAAACCCTAGACAATCAAGAAATGCCCTCACATAAAGGGCTGCCCCACCTCTTCTCTTTCCTTGCCTCTCCCTGCTGAAGAGTTTATGGCCATCCACGGCAGCATCACAGCTGTGCAAATCTTCCCATCGTGTTTCCACAATGGCAGCTATGTCATTTCAGATCTTTGCACACAATACTTCTTGAAAGATTCAGAACTGAAAGCTTATTTAATTTCACATGGTTTCTGTATCATTTAGATAAAAATAATAAAAAAAACCCTCAACATGATCAACACATCTTTCCTCTTATGCAACATTTGGTTTGGGGCTTCTCTGCATTAGGCTTTGACTCTCTTCCATGCCAATATAGGAAATTTGTCTTCAGCTGCAATATTTTGCGTCACTTGTGTGTTGAAAAACTCTAGGGCGTTGCTCAAATATCCAGGTTGTGTGCACATATCTGCTCTAAAATTTTTTCATTGCATTCCTGGCAGGTTACAAATTCTTTTTCTCCATGAATGACATACCTATTACAAGGAAATACAACCTCCTGAGCTTCCTCTCCTTCTTTATGTTTGATGACAATCTTATCCAGGAACCATCCACTGCCTGTGTTGAAATGACAGAAGTTTATCATGTGAAATCATACTTTTTAAAAACAAATTTTAAGGAAAAAAGCCAGATTATCTTCTTCTAGCAGAAATACAGATCATATTAAGATAGATCTCATCTAAATAAATAAGACACATTAACAGAATGAAAGCTTCATTGTTTACTGTCTCTCATAAGAGATGCAATTCTTCTCTGCCTTTGCCTGTTTTAATTTTGAGGAGTGTTTTTTTTCCCTTGGAGACAAATGCATGCATACAGCTCTGAACTGTCAACACCATTCACATCCCAGCCTACATCTTTTGATTCTTTGTAATCAGGCACAAGGATATTGGGACAAATCTGTTTCTGCCAGTAATCAAGATCTGTGTGAAAATTTGGGTCCTCTGTGAGTGAACTCCTTATTGCATATATAAAAATATTAATTAATGAATCTTTAAAACTTATACTTTCATGCGCCAATGGAGAGGAGTTGCAGCCTTGGAGGGGCTTTGTGTATTTTGGTGCCTGTCACAGGTAAAACTGAGGATGCAAGAATCCAGAGCCAAAAACCAGAAAACTGACTGCCCAAGGCCAGCTAGTGAAGGCCTTATACATCCATTCTGTACATATTTTTTATTTTTTGACACTGCAAAATATATAATAGTTGAACAAATATTTTATATTTGTTCTGGTCAGCTGCAGAGGGTAACAGAGAAAGGCCACTTGTGCTGTCTGTGTGCATGCTGAGTTCCTGTCTGTGTTGGTCTGCATGGCCAGCTATGTGCCCACACATATTTTATAAATGTCAATGGGGAGCACACACTCAGCCTTGCTACTATGAGACCAGCAGGCATGGGGCTGTGCAGTCTCACTTCTGCTGGGCTACAGAATCCATCTTTTCTCTAACTGCAGCAACCACTGGCACAACCATGTTGATCTTTTAGATCACTTCCAGTGACCATCCTGGTGACTGGTCTGGTTGTCCTGCAACATCCTTCTCTAATATTCTGTTCTCCCTGAACTATCTGCACCACTCACAACTTGTCATATTGCTTTCAAGGTTTTGCCCAACTCACACCATTACCTATCAGCACATTGCAGCAAAACAGCATGCAGGATGTTTTGGTCAATCATTCTATTTATTGTTATGATTTGCCCCCCTAGCTTCATCTAACTCTGAAAGTCCCTAGAAGGCAGCAGTTTCTGTCACATAGGAAGGGCATCCCTAGGTAGTGCATGGAGCAAACCCTGTTCTCTAAGACAAAAGTCCTTTACTTTCCTCATTCACAGTAGCTATGGGAGTAGATCTGTGCCCTGCAGCCTAGGAGCCCCAAAGAAAACATATGTTCTCTGATCCTTTCAAGAGAGATTCCAAATCAAGACTAAAGAACTTTCTGCCCTGTCACTCAGGGAAGTAATGAGAAAAAGGGATACCCCACTTCTGAAGGAACCCTCCTTCCTCCTTCTCAACCCCCAAAAGGTTGAGCCTCTCCTGAGCCACCATCCTTTTCCAGCTCTCAACCTCTCAGCCACTCCAGGCTAGGCTTATGTGGGGCTAGTCTTGGATAGAGTTCAAAAGGTGTCTGTGAGATTTGTCTGTGCTGAGTACAATAAACAGCTTTCTAAATTACCAAGGCATGCGTATTGTTACAGACAGAATTGAATCCATTGTCCTGTTTAGGAAGTCCTTCAAATCCACAGATTTGAACTCCAATGTCAAAAAACATCCTAGAGAGCTGAACTGGGTTACAGTTTTGTAATGCTGATCCTGCTGATCTGTGCTGCCTTTTAAAGGAGATAGGAGGAAAGAGAATGGTGTGGTGCAGTGGGGAATAGAGGGAAGGTGGGCTCCATCACAGTGCCTTTTGTGTTATGTCTTGGTCTACTACAATGTGAAACTCTCAATCAACCAAGCTGCTGAAGGCAGAAAACTCTGTGGAACGACAGATACAGGAAACAAAATTGCACACCATTCCAAGGCTGCATTATTATGGCTATTTCTGTAATAGTCACAAGTCTGCTCAGAGCCTTAGGCAGTACAGACAGCAAGATGGGCGTTACTTGGGGCCATTTCAGAACAGAGTAGGGTAAAAGGGCTTTTATAATCTGTTATCAGTGGAGCCCTGAACTGCCTAAAAAATCCTTCTCTTCATTTAGCTTCTTCCTAGATATTAATTTGCAAGCATATTCGCAGTATTTACATCTTTGGTGCTTTTTAATGCTGGCTTTCTCTTCATTTACATTGTTCCAGGGAGATGCACACTTCTTCAAGGGACTGTACCAAAAATTCATCTCATTACCAAATTCTTTCCTTTTTCCTCAAAAACCTACAAGCTGCAATGCAATGTCACTCACTGGAGCAGCTCCACATTGACTTTCACAGATCAAATATATAATCAAATCTTTTGCAATTGCCCAAAGCAGCAAGGACATTTTGTAATAGCTACTCAGATTTTGTCAGGTAGCGCATCAGCTGCTGAATATCTTTAATTCCTTCCTGGGTAGTTTTCACTGTTTGTCTAGTGAAAGATTGTCTTACCAGTGTGAGCCACACTTTAGAGAGTTTTCTACATGCAAATAAATAGTGCTTTCTTGTAAATAATCGTGAAAACAAAGAGTCAAATCATGGTATATGACACTTCACTCATGTCCTTTTTCCTGTCCATTACCACATTTTTTCATCATCCCATCACAGTGACCAACCTGCAGGAAGACTTTTTATCACTGCAAGACCTTCTGTCACATTTTCTATGAAGGATGCAACATAAGCAAGTGCATTGGGTTCAAAAAGGACTTGAAAACAGACTGGTCTCTAGGAAATTAAATCCTACCTGGACCAGCTCCATCATGGCTAATCAGAACTTTCTCCAAGACTCCCAGTGAGACAGCCCTTATGCAGAAAATATCCATCTGTGGAACCATACAAGGAAAATTATAAAGGTCTTAAACATAGCTATTGCTTTGACTCTAACACTATAGAAAAGCTGTTTTTTCACTCTTTTTTCTTTTTTTTCTCCAAAATGAACATAGTTGTTTTATATTCATCCTGGCCAAACAGTGAGGATCCTTTAAAACTTTCTAGGCCAAATAACACCTGAAAATTACTCCACAGAGACAGTACTGATACCTTTGGCATGACACAATTATCGGTTTCAATCATTTGGTTGCTTCTATATTATATTTTCTAGCCCTATGTGCCTCACCAAGATTGGAAAACATACTTAGGAATATAGACTTAGAACTTGATTCTAAAATTCAAAGTGATCTGTTCAGGACAACAAAAATGCTATTGTTACCATTTTATCTATATGTGCAATACAAATAACCAAAATACCCAAATTCTTATATCTAAAGTGCTTAGTAAATGATTGACCAAGCAGATAAAAATTATCCATTTGATGCAATTATGTAAGCAATTTTTAATAAGGAAAATGGTCAATACATGAATAAACCCTGTACATAAAAAGATATTTACATTTCTTGATGAAACAGTTTTCTAGCAATAATTTATTCTTATTTACCAGAAGCAGCATTGTTTTTACTTCACCTGTCCACGTCGAAACTTAACATTATTATTCTTAGATCTATGGAGCTTCCTTTTGCCAGCATCTCCTCTTGTCCCAATGAGGTTGATATAAACATTGGCATCTGTTTCAGCACCAAGTTTAGCACCTGTGTATACATGGGCCTCATACACCAACACTACAAGAAGAAAAAACTTGAGCTTATTCTTGCAGTTTGCACAAGATTCTAAAGTTTCCTCATCAAAATTTTACCAGAAAACTCTATTGATTTTCAGGTTTGCAAGTAGCAACAGATATCCATGAATTTGTCACTTCTTGGTTCAAATATTTTAATTCTCTTCACAAAAATATTAAAACACCAACTTAAGAAAACCGCATTATTCTGAGCATTGCTATACTTTGCTAATTCACAAAGTCTTTCTTTGCAATTTATCAGGAGACCACCTAACTATATCTGAGCTAACAATTACTTTTCATTGCCAAAGCATTTTCAACCTCCAGACTTATGCAAAACAATTATCTGGGTTGTTAACCTACGTTTAATCTTAGGAGAGGAATAACAATCACAAATCCAAGGGGTTTTAGAATTTCATCACACATACAAAGCTGGGCAAGCAGATGAACAACTCCCACATCTATAAAAATGAACAGTCCTCTTGCTTTTGGAGGTTTCTGCATCTGTCATTAGTGAATAACAGAACATCCAAAACTAGCTCTCTGTTAAAATATATTTATAACTTTTTAATGCATCTCCTTATAGTCTAGACCAATGGCTTACACACAAAAAATATATACATCTTCAAAGAATTCTGCAATATAATTTAGAATCACTGTATTGACATTCTATGCCATACAAATAATTTTACAACTATCCAGATGTGCAAATTAATTTTTAAAAAATTCTTTGCAGTGATCATATACTATTATGCTTCCTTTCAGTGTTTCTCTCTGCAACCTTAAAAAAAAAAAATCCTGTTTACATTTTAATGGCAATTTTTCCATGCAGTGTTTCTATTCTAATCACAGCTGGCCATTTCTGCTGCTATGTAGTAGATCACAAGGAAGATTACTGTTTCACTTATGTGTAATTTTAACAGTTCTTGGGAGCGAAGAACAGTAATAGAAGTCCGGAAAAATACAATTAGTTCCTTTTAAGAAGGAATGAAGATGAAAACAGAATAATAAAATGCTTGAAACTGGACAATACTCTGCAAAAACTGGTTAAAATACTGTTACCCTTAAACCACCAAATAACAACTAGAATCTGACTATTCCATAAATTTTTTATTCACTGGTTCCCAAGTCAGCTAATAAAACTCAAACATCATCTTGTCTACCATCACTGTAAAACAGCTACTCCTGATTCCCAGAGGAGAAGCTCAACTAGTAGTAAAATAATACTGCAAATACTTGAGGGAGAAAAATAGCCCCACATGTATTAAAAGATAGGAGAAATTTTGATGGATAGACTCTATGCTTAACCAAATTAAAGTATTTCTTTTAATCTGTGTCTTTTTGCTAAAACTGTGTCTCCAACTCATTATCACTATTACAATTGGGACTCTAAATAGGAGAGGTGTTCCTTGACTAATTTTATTATTTTCTGTAATTCCAAGCACTCATTGCAACTCTCATGTCCATGCATTACTGTACCAACACCACCCATGGCATACAAGTGGATCTCAATACCACACACATCTTCAAAATTTTGGCAGAACCTTATAAAAATTAGTGTCAAGGTTTTTAGTATTAAAATTCATGCTAAAACAAATTGTAGATATGAATAGCAAGGAGCAAAGATAAATTGACCTGATAATTAGCATAATTGAGCTATATATCCAAATTACATTTTATATCATAACTGCTAATATAATCATAGCTGGCCAAAGGGCAGAGGATAAGAGGTGGCAGCAAACTGTGATAGAAAATGTGCAGCAAAGCAAAGAGCCACACTGATCATGAGGGGGCAAAATCTTTAGGAGTGTGGAAGGAGAGATGTTACATTTCCAAAAAAAATGTTTAAAATTGTAGTAATCTGTGAGCAGTAATTTTAATGAAAGGGCTGTACTACCCATGAAGGAAGATACTGTGGGTAATAAAAGAAGGAACCTCTTGACATGAAATCTCCTCCACATTTTATGCTCTTTACTTACCTTCTTAGTTTTAAAAATGCAAAATATCTGGGGGAGGAAAGGAAAGGGTATAGACTGTTTATGTTGTGTTTCTATGTTTACATAGAAAGACTGGTGTCTGTATTACTTACAAGTAATTTCCATGACCAAAAATAAAAAATTTCAATGATTATAAGCACAATTTTAAAGCATATTCAAGGCCGGGTTTTTTTAAGAAACCATTTAACAATAAATGTTTACGAAATCAAAATACCAGCAAGCCTCTTTCACAAAAGAGAACAAGAGGTAATTATAATACAACACAAAAATATTAACAGATAAATAAATTACAGTATGTTTTGTAGCACTGTGCATCTCTGTGGTAACTAGAGAGATGATAAAGATCTAATCATTAAATAGAGCTTTCTTTTGCTACCAGCCTAAATAAATCAGTCTGAAGTAGACAGCATGCACATCTTGAAATGTAAAAAAATGGAAAATATTTTCCATAGTTTCTTGTGTCTATACATCCCTCACCATCTGTAAAATGTTAGGTCTGACATTTATTTAAGCTACACAATCTGCATTATTTATACAGGAACACTCTTAACAAAAAAGACCAGTTTGTGCACTGAGTTTTTCTACACATATAGGCTGCTACAATACAGGCTATTGTATTAGGATAATAAAAGGAATATTTATACCCCTTAATTAGAACATGTGTGCATTGTACTCTATGCATTTCATAGGAATTTCACAGGAATCACAGAAAATTGAAGCAAGGAAAATGTTGTCCAAAACACACATGCCTAATTAGAACATGGTGAATATGTATGGTGAAATGCCTGCATATTCAAATAAACATTTACTAAATAGATTGTGGACAGGTTTAAGCCTCTCTTGTGCAAATGGAAACCTAGTACAGACCAGCCTGAAAGGATTCGAATTTTTCAGATCTTGTCAATCAGTTCCTTTAGATTGCAAAACACCTACAAAAGGTGCTAATGCAAATGGTTCCTGAGCTAAAGATTGCTTAAAGCTAAGAAAAAGAGTGACAGTGCCATTCTGTAACAGATAAAACAAGATACACTAATTGTTTGTGGGACAATACAACCAAATCTGAAGAACAAACCTACCCATTGAATGTACTGCTGAGACAAAAGGCTCCCCATATGTGACATTTTTCCACTTGTGGTTTTCTGTATATTGTTCACAAAACACAGTTTGTTGTGTAGACAGTAAAGTAAAATGATTCTAGATAATGTGCTCAGCCTCTGAGACCATGGTTTCATTTTTTTTTTTTTGAGTAACCAACCTATTCTCAGGCCCCTGCTGCAGGCCCATCTGCAATGGAGACCTCCTTCACTGCAGGAAGAAAAAGCCATCCCAAAACTCTGCAATTAGAACTGTGTTGCCTGATCCCCTATTCTGGAGTAGTAATTTAATTTTACTATATGCTGATGCAGTGAAACTATACCAGCTATAAACTGCGGTGACAAAACACTCAGGGGGAGGTAACCCCATAGGTAAAAAAACAACAACAAAAAAAGGCAAAAAAGTTGAAAACTATTCCATAAAACAAGCCACTCAATAGAAATCAGGGAACAGTGTTTCAGCACTGAGAGGGACCTGTGAGACTCACATCTAGGCATCTGTCCAAAGTGGAGCACATCAAAGTAATAGGAAAAATGTCTTGGAAAACACAGTAACTTTGATAAAGGATATAAGAGGATTAATTAATACAGAATAGCAGGAGGAAAAAATCTCAGCTAGCACTCAGTAAAAAAGAAAATGACCTTTCAGAAAATAAGTGATTGAAATCTTCAAATTGCTCACAGGGTAACCTTAGATAAGCTCTAGAAACCAAAGAGAAAAATCTGCAACATGGGTCCATGGATGAAACAGATGAAAAAGGGAACTAAAACGTTTTCAGACAGAGGTGAGGAGTTTCTAAAAGACAGAATTTAAAGCAGTATAACTGTGCTAAAAAATGAAAGAACCAAATATATAAAAAATACTGTAGAGTCATATGAGCAGTCAAGTGTACTAGTACCAAATTTCTAGTTGCTCGGTCTATAAAAATGTTATCTCTTGAGATACTATCATGAGGCTTCAGGAGTTTTTTAAATCCCAACTCCAGCTTCTGGCATCTATTGATAACATAAAAAATGAACTACCTTGGACAAAAGAGAGAAAAGAAGTTTTCCTGGTTATGAAGAAGAGGTAACCTAAGGGCGTACTAAGGGTAAAAGAACATGACTTAGAGAACCCTTTTTTTCCAGATTTCCCATTCTGGGCACCTGAATCAGGGTTTCCAATAAAGAAAATTGATATATTCCTGAGCCTTCACCTGTGACAAGAGATAGTTTGGTCCCAGTTTTGCAGGCACAGTATGTAATTATCAATCCTTTAGAAGAAGCAATGTATAGAACTCAATTACTTATGACACTTGCCTTTGGAAAATATAAACAGTAAACACCTCCAGTTGCTTCACACTAAAGAGTAAGTTAATATTTTGATATGTTTTGGGAGAAGAAAACAAACCTAATAGAATTAAAGAAGAAATTATTGTTGAGAATATGAAAATGAAAGTTTTCATGGCGAAAACACTGGTCTCTTTCACCTGACTTGGTACAAACTGCTGTCCCATTGTCAGCTCTTTTCAAAGTAATTCTACTAAAAGTACTGTCATTATTTGAGAATTCTAGATAAGAGCAAATTAATTGAAGATCCACAGCTGCCTGTGCCTAATGACACTGGTTTGTTTACACCACTGAATTTCCTGGTTGGCTCTACTTCCTTCTTTCTGGTATGCAGCATGGAGTGGTTATAGAGCAAAGAACTAGGTTCTTTTTGGATGAAACTACGCCAGATAATACATTCCAGGAACACAATGACAACAATCTTGACACAAACTGGTGGTCAGTCTGTGGGAACGTGTCACTTTGGGTTTTTTTAGCCTTCTGAATTGTTCCGTTTTTGTAATGGAGTTTCTCATGCATTTTCATGTAAACAAAATACTGTTTTTGTAACTGCTTTTTATTGTTGACATTTCTCTCTTGGGGAGGAGAAATTTGATAGACTTCTAGTTTGACCAGTGTGGTTGGGGAGGAGGCAACCTTCATCCTCCAATCCCTGGTCATTGTCCAAAATCTATATAAATTGAGGTCAAGCAATAAACCCGCCTTTTCCTGCCCTGACAGCTTGATGTGTGTGTGTATTCATTGTGTGTCCTTTAATGACAGGAACAGACCAGAGCAAGCCTGAAGTAACTTCCCTCTAGACTCCCACAAAAAGGACACTGAACACTTAACTAAGTGGGATTTTAGCACTGAGTGCTTCACTGAGCAAATCCACTCCCACCAGGCTGCCAGTGTAAACAGACAAACAGCTAAAGAGCACAAGACCTGGAGAGATGTTAAATGACACACAACATTAAAATTGTCCAACTGTTTCTATTCAGTCCTCCCTTTAGGCTGGCATACCAGGATCCCAGAATGGTACTGCACAGTATTGCTTCAGGTTCTGCCTTTTTTCCATATGACATGCCTGCTTGAGTGAAATGGTCATTTTGGCTCAATCTGTCAAACAGCAAGGATGAATCTCTGATGTTAGCACTTGGTGTTTACTACCTGGGTTTCACAGAGGGTGTTTGGTCATTTTGCCATGACAGAAGAGTAAAGATACAGCTTAGTGCAGCTTTAGTTAAGGTACAGGTTTAGTTAAAGCTAAAAGAGAACAAATTCTTAATGGCTGATACTGGTTAAGAGGGACTATCTTCCTCAGAAGCGGTGCATATATTAATTTAGAAGACACAAATACAAAAACAATATCAGGTTAGAAGATTTCAGTTAGAATTACAGTTCTCACTCTAATCGCCACTAAATGCTCTCTAATCTCCACTAGTACTATTTGGAGCAATTGTCTAAAAATATTTATATTCTTCATGACTTGCAAGAAAATTATTAGCTTTGAAAAACAACACTTGCTAATGAATTTTACAATAAAGAAGCTTGGCAATTTACTTATGTAGTCGGTGCCTCCTTAGTGATAAAACAGGGATAAAAATATTGTAGAGATAATACTTGTGTTATTCCTATTTGCTTTGGTCATCTTTTGCACTATTTCAGTCAGTGGCCACCTTCTAACCTTTCTGTATTTTTCTGCTCACTTCTCCTAGTGGAAAAGCATACTAAATGTTTGGAGCTAGTTTTTTTCCTGCGTCAGTCTCAGTATTTGTCTTTTATCTCATTTCAGTACAGTTATTCCTTTAAATATGTGAACAAGAACAGGACACATTTACCCATTTATATCCTCATTTGACATTTATGCTCACATAGAGCAGTGAAGAAAATTCAATATCTCTTGCATCTGGTACCCCTCTAGAACAAAAGTTCAGCCATACCTGAAGACAACCCATGTAAGGATCTCTGATAAAGGTCTGCACATACACAAAGGAATACAGACAAGGAGCAGTCCAGGTAACACCCTGCTCTGGCTTCTCCCAGACCTATCACTGGAACCATCAGCCCATCTCCACCATCACAGGTGCACAAGGGCAGGTGGGAACCCTTAGAGACTTAGAGAAAGGGAACCCTCTTCCAGCCCCTGCAGGGCTGTCCCAGGAGTCTCAGTCTGGGCATGAAACCTACCACGATGAGTCAATTTGGAGTATCTATCATACTTATGAGGTTTGATGCCCAAGGGTGTCAGATGCAATAATATATGGCAGAGGAGAAGAACACTTTGTGATTGCAGAGGACTTATAAGACATTTAGGAGAGGAACTAAAGGCAGGGAAATAGATGGATCTAGGTGACCTGGGGAGGGAGTGGTGTTAGAAAATAGATCACATCTGTTCTCTGTGTGTGTGCATGTGTGGATAGGGAGTCTAAGTACCAGCATCTGGATTTGGATTTCTGCATGGCACAACTGGAGAGACTGCAGGGAATAAAACTCTCAGTGAGAGGAGGGGACCAGGGGTCAGAGCCCATGTCTCTGAGAGCAAGACCACATGAGCAGCTGAGTGTTGGAGGGACCATGGGTGTCCGGCTCACCTGCCAGAGACACCCTGAGCTATGGGAATCTTAAGGGGTGAAACCTGCTGGGGTGGGCATGAGAGAAATGGCCTGTACCAGAAGCTGGAGCAGGGCTGCAGCCTCAGGGGCTCATATGTCCAGCTGTCAGCAACTGGAGAGACTGGGATCCAGGGGCAACTGTGGATTAGACAGAATGCGTGAGCCCAGCTGTTGGATCTACCTTGTACACATCTATACACATAAACAGTCCCACTGTTGGATATCCATCCTGCTCAGCCAGAGGGGGGAAACAGGATAAGGCTGCTGGTGCTGTGTTTGTGCAACTGGTGTGTTTGTCTGGATGATCTGTGCAGCTGGCCTTGATGTGTGGTACATCCCTGGACCCTCTCTGGGTGCTGACTGGGAACCTGCTGAGCCTTGCTGCTTGTTGGACCTGGGACCATGCAGCTGTGGCAGCCTCACTGAGCCACACTGCGCTGCCACAGCTGGTCTGATTCCCCTAATACTGCTCTGTTATAAAGCTAAGTCAGAAGCATTCAAACTCTTCTATCTTATTTCCATTGAGTGATTTATTTTAAGATTTACCCAGCTCATGATTACTAATTTCCAATACCTATCACTTAGAAAATAGTTGAATAACTTTTATTTTGTTCATCGTGGTGTAACTAGGGGGTGAAAACATATCAAAAGAGCAATGTTGTGGTTTGAAAGAAAACGAAGTGAGAGGCTCTAGACTAGAAAGACTATTTAATGAAAAGAAAAAGGAAAA